>WNWK01001818.1:237500-247350 GCA_009830355.1 Cherax destructor
GCCCCAAGCACTGGCCCAAGGGTGATCTTGGGCTGCACAGGAAGTGTGGCTACTATCAAAGTTCCAGAATTAGCACGAAAACTGCAAGAACGTGGAGCAAGTGTGGTTATTGTTCCAACTGAACGTGCTTGTCACTTCTTGAAATGTCAAGCTAAGGTAGAAATGGCAAGTAGCCGTGGACCAGTTCGTGGGGAACTTGTTAGTTTTATCAAACCAGAGAGGAAACCTACTGATAATGGAGAGTTAAGAGGTAGTGATAGTGATGACCAAAACAGCAGCAGTGATCACTGCAGTCAATGTGGGAGGCGAACTCCCACTAGAGGAAGAAAGCAAATTGATGATACCTTGAAATCTTTATATCCAGATTTAAATTTTGTACTGGACAGTGATGAGTGGGCAGTCTGGAATGGACGTGGTGACCCAATTCTGCATATCCAACTACGAGATTGGGCACAGGTGATGGTGATTGCTCCTCTTGATGCCAATACTATGGCTAAGCTTGCACAGGGTTTGTGTGACAATCTTCTTACGTGTATAGTGCGTGCTTGGGATTCTGTACGACCTCTTATCTTCTGCCCAGCAATGAACACACACATGTACAAACATCCTCTCACTATGAGACACACTGGAATTCTGAAGGTAAGTTGTAAGATGTGCAGTTTGTGGAAATACTGTAAACCCTCAATTGAACAGACTTCGGAAATGCAGTACAAAATCTGCTGGGTCATTGGATTTGGCAACAATGGACAAAGTCCTGTGGTTGCAGAATTCTTCATTATTGTTACAATCACTGCAAAATAATCTTTTCTCTATACACCACAACTTCCATTACTGGCCACCCGTGCCCCCAATTAGTCCGTTAAATAGAGGGTTTATTGTACAGTACTGTACCAGTATATGGCTACTTTATAAAAATCTTATGTTCTAAGGATTTGAAAATGCAATTTTGTATGCTACCAAGGTTTATTTTAAAGTCTTGTGATATGAGACAGTTGTTAGAGATTAGAAAAGCAGTAAAGTATTAAAAAAGCATTTGGAAAAATTAGTGGTACAAACCTGTGGTGAAAAATTAAGTACTGGTCATGAATGATAAAAGTGTGGAGGGAACAAGAGAATAAATTGTTTTGGATGGTATACAAAACTTTTCATGTAGGGGAATATGCAGTGGTGTGCAATGTTAAAAAAATAGCTTGTGATTATCATGTCCTATCTTTCCCTCCAATGAGCCATTGGGGGCATATCTGATGATTTTGGTATGCCCTATTAACTTTTTTTTTATTATTTTTTTTCTCTGGAAGCCCTTTTTACCTTGTCCACATTGATTTTTTTTATGTAAACACCTTACCCCCTGTTATTCAAATTTTGTTGTAACATATGTTGTGAATAGCTTCTTTAACCATTTTCCCTCCATATACATGTATCTAAAGGTTAATTAATTGGCCAGTGTCACGTTGGTGTTAATTACAATTTTTTTAATAGGATCTTCCACTAGCAATCTTTTATCAGTGATGACTCCTAGGTCTCTTTATCTCTTTCTCTCTTTGATACCTTTAATACCTTTAATATTTGATCACAATTGGTATTTTTTGTGTAGCCTATTGTCTCTTCTATTTCTATTATGCAGCATTCATTCTCGTTAAGTTCTGTTATTCATCTGTAGCTCCACTCTCTCAATCTCTCCAGGTTTTTCTGCACAGGTACATCTGACATTGCATCTTATTTGCTTAGTAGATTGCCACACCAACTCCTTTGTTGGGTCTACAGTTGTGACTGGCTTTGTGCCCAGTGTTATATAGTATTATATTTTACATAGGTTTCTCTAGGGATTATGAATGAGAAAGTGGTATTTGGAGATTGTAGGTCATAAATACAGTGGAACCCCGGTTAACGAACACCCCGGAAATCGTGCAATTATGTAAGTACAGTGGTACCTCGAGTTACGATGGTCCCCAAAATTGCCCTTTTATGTAAGTTTATTTTTTTAAATGCTTTTGTAAGTATATTTTTGGGGGTGTAAAAGGACTAGTCTATTTTACATTATTCCTTATGGGGATAAATTCGTTTGGTAATGGCACTTGAACAGCATTCTCGAACGAAAAAATATCGTAACTCGAGGTACCACTGTATAATATTGTAAGTGCTTGTGGGAGTGTATTTTTGGGGGTCTGAAATAGACTAACCTAAATGACATTTTTTCTTCAGGAAGTAAATTCGTTCGGTAATGGCACTTGAGCAGGCTTCTGCAATGAATTTTTTTCGTTAACCGGGGTTCCACTGTATCTATAATGTTTTGTTGTTGGTATGAATATTTTTGGCAAGGTTTGCATTATAATACCTACAGCTAGGATCTGCAGGATGTTGGCTTCTGTAGATATTAAGTAGCAGATTGAATTCTGAAGTATTGTTGGTATTCACACACACAATTGTATAATAAGAAACTTGTGACTTACAGTAGATTTGTTACGATTGGCTACTCAGAAGTAATAAAATGGGATTATGTAACTAAGAACACAACTTTGGGTTAGCTTATGTAAGAAAATAATTAAAATAAGCTTATACAAAAATTAATTATGAGGGAATTTGTGCCAAAAATAAAGCAGTGTTGTATAATTTGCTATTTGTAATGCTGTAAGTACATTAGCCATAATATTAGGGAAGATTAGTTAAGTACAATGAGTTAATTATTCAGAAAATTGCATACTGCTAAGAGAAAAACACTGTTAATTTTCACACCTTATTTTGCTATTATTTAATGCTTTTTAAAAATAATTATAACATCCATTACAAAGCAATAGCTGATTTTATCAGTGCTTTACATCTGATATGTCTCAGTTAGTATGGAAGTTCCCGAGTTTTTTTGTGGCCATTTACCACACAAAATAGTTCTCTACCATTCTTATGACTGCCTTGAAGTTTCTAAGATTGTTTGGCTATTAAATTTAAGCAGGACTAGCATTTAGGTTTGTTTATTTCTATATTTAGGATATTTTCTAGCATTTTTATTACAGTTTATATTATAGTATCAGTTTTTTATTTTATTACATTTGTATCATATTACATACCATTTAGACAATATAGATATACAAACAAATGATGTTGGGATAACCTGGCTTGTATTGTATGTTTACACGTACTCAGTTCTAACATTGACTAGTGTTCAGACTCTTGGAGAGTTGCAACAAGACACAGACTCAACAAAAGGAAAAAGTATCTCTTTGACATGCCTCGTGTTTGATTTAACCCTTTCAGGGTTTTAGACGTACTAGTACGGCTTACGCACCAGGGCGTTTGACGTACTAGTACGCCTAAATTCTAGCGGCCTCAAATTAAGCGGGAAACGGCTGGTAGGCCTACATATGAAAGAATGGGTCTGTGTGGTCAGTGTGCGCAGTATAAAAAAAATCCTGCAGCACACGCTGTATAATGAGAGAAAAAAAACTCTGACCGTTTTTTTGTTTAAAACAGCGACTTTGCAGTGTATTTTCGTATGGTATTTATTGATGTATTCTCGTTTTCTTGGTTTCATTTGATAGAATGGAAGATATATTACAAAAATAGAGATGATTTTTATTGGTTTGACAATGACAAGTACCTTGAAATTGAGCTCAAAGTAGTGAAAATGTTCGATTTTAGCCAATGTTCAAGAGTAAACAAATCACGCCATGCGTCCAATACACATCAACTGGGTAGTCTAATATTCTTGCACAAGTGCGCTGATATTATTTATACCGTTTTTACAATGATGCATTAGTATACATAACAGAAAATTTTCAATTTTTTGTGAGAATAAAAATTCAAAATGGAGAGCAAAAGTAATGCAATAGGAGCCTGGAGACATGACTAATGAACAGATAAAATGTTATTTTAGTGCCAGGAATGTCTGTCTTGTTTATTCTGGACCCTATTTTGAAATTGGCATCTTTTGAAACAATTTGTGTGAAATTGGCAATATTGCCAATTTCTGACCGCTTTATTGGGTAGTTGAAATCGGTAAATTGGTGGTTTCTTGTACTCAATCGATAGAACAAATGGAATTCTACAATAATAGCTATGATTTTCGTAGACTGAGACATTGGAATTGCCCGAAAATAGGGCTCAAAGTGGGCGAAATCGCCGATGCGTAAATATCTTCGATACCGCTAACTTTGCGAGAGCATAATTCCATTAGTTTTTCACCAAATTTCATACTTTTGGTGGTGTTATGATCAGAAAAAGATGCTCTATCATTTCACAAGTTTTTTTTTTTTTTTTTTTCAGAAAATGTTTCGACCCTGAGAGAGTTAAGAATCGAGGTCTCGACCCTGAAAGGGTTAATCTACTTAAGAGCTTCTTGCTTCTCTCATTTTTTTTTTTTTTAAAGAACTTGCAAATTTAAGGTCTCGAAATATGGTACTCACTACCTGAGGATGCAAAAAGTTCCATATCTGCCAACTTGTTAAAAATACAGTATCTCCTTTACCTCATGGTGATTTATGCCATAAATGATTGTAAATAATTAAGGTCTGTTACCCATTGTAACAAACATCCATGCTCATGTGCTATGATTGCCACCTGTTTTGACCACCTAATAATTTTTTTCTTAAATTGACTGTCAGTTTTGTCTCCTGTCTTTACATAGTTTAAATATACCAATCTAAACCTTACCTATGTATCATTTTTTTTTTTTTTTTATCTTTTTTTTTTTTCTTAATTTCAAGTTCTATTGATAAGTTATAGTTTTAGTATGACTTTCAAAATAGCTTATATCTTTTTGTAACTACAGTTTTTGTAATTATTTGTATTTGTATGTTTTGTAAGTTCTCTTAGGATTTTTTTTTTTTTTTTTTTTTTTTTTTTGTATTTTCACACCACAGTTCAAATGACTCTCTGAACTGCACCATCCTTACCCCTCCTTTACAGTGCAGGAACTGTACTTCTCACTTCCAGGAATCAAGTCTGGTTAATCTTAATCTCTTCATTATCCCTTAATCTTTTATTCCCTTCATAAATGTTATCTTGGCTACACTCAATAGCATGTCAAGCCATAAAAAACAATTGTTTCCATTCTGATCTAAGACAGTCATACTAGCCTTCTGGGTGTTGAAACCCCTATCACTAAACAACTTAACCTCGCCTCCTCCAACTCTTCATTGAAACTCGAGTGGCATTTTGTGTAAAAAAATGAAACCAAATACAGTATATAAATAGTCTTTACATGCCATGTACACTTGTTTTTAATACAACTGATTTGGCCTATTATTTCAGGAATTAGGTTACATAGAGGTGTGTGTGATGACCAAACGTCTGGCCTGTGGGGATGTGGGTGCTGGAGCCATGGCTGAACTGGACAATATCGTGAATGCAGTCATGCAGGAGTTGCCTGGGGCCCACAGGGTATCTCATGGACCTTTTTAAATCTATGGATTGCCTTAATTTTAGAAAAAAAATATCTGTAGTCTAGTTTATTTAATAAGGTATGTACTGAGGGCCACCTGCATTATTTCATTCAGTTGGTGAATATAACCTGCATTGCTTTATCATTGCCTTAAAAGTAAATAATGTTTTGAGCTCCAAGCTTCCAGTTAGCACTTAGAAATATGGCGCAATTAAGTTTAATCTATGAACACATGCTGTATGATAAATGTAAAGACTAGACAATGCTTACAGATGTATTTTAACTATTCTTTAACACTTATGAATTCTTTATTACTGTATAGCAAAATGTGAGAATGCTAATGCACTGTACATTTAAAAACAGAGGTGACATGAATGGCACAGCTGTCTTATTTTGTGTACTTCTGTACTGTAAATGTTAATGCATTGACCATGTATTGTATACTCTTATGTATGCTATGCTTAGTCTTGTGGCTTGTAAATAAAATAACTCAGTTTACTGTATCAATCTTGAATTTGGTGTATAATAAATAAGGGTAAGTGCTTGGTGCCCACTAGTAAAGAGACACGTCCATATAAAAATGCAGTCATTTGAGTCCTATTTATAACTTGAAAGCGTAATGATCTTATTAATCACATCTTTAAAGTAAATATTTTCTCTCTGCTATTATGAAAAGCACAAATTCATCAGGTCATCAATTTAAAATAATGTCAACCATGTCATTTACTGTGTGCTTCAGTCTTTTGAATGAATTGCAGGGAAGAATATAGATTATCAATTGTTTTTATTTTACTGTATAATATCTTTGTTCACATGTACCAAGTATAAGATTTTAGAGACTTCCTAAGCTTACCTATGTGATTACTTAAGTACAGTAATTTGGAAAATGTAGTACAGTACTTCCAGGTTCTATCAGAAATTACTAGTACTATGGAGTATTATGGAATAGTTATCATTTTTTTTTATTTAATTTTAACATAAGTAATAGGGAAAGTCATTCTGGTGATGGCTCGTAATATACCTAAAAATAATGTGCCAAACTTGGGAGATTAAAATTTCATGCTATTTGAAAGTGAGAATATTTATGACTCATGAAATCCGTGATTTGTGATTACAGCCTCTCCTCACTTAATGACGGAGTTCCGTTCCTAAGACCACATCAGTAAACGAATTCGTCACTAAGTGAGGAGCATACTATAATTGTAGTGGGTTTGTGTCAACCATCTTTGATATTGTTTTAATGTCACCTTGCACCATTTATAAAATTTCTTGTATACAGTGGTACCCCGAGTTTCGGTCAGCTGTTCAAGTGCCGTTACCGAATGAATTTGTTCCCATAAGGAATAATGTAAATTAGATTAGTCCATTTCAGACCCCCAAAAATATACTTACAAAAGCACTTACAATAATACACTTACACAATTGTTCGAGTTGGGAGGTGGCTGAAACTTGGGGTACCACTGTATTTTTAAATATTTATACAGTAGTGTACTGTATATTGTAATAAATAGAATAGAGGAAATCAGCTCTAATATACATTATTTAGGTATGCATATTGGTCAGAGAGCCTGTCATAAGTCCAAGCCGTCGGTAAATGAGTGTTTGCTAAGTGAGGAGAGGCTGTATTTATTATATGTTTCAGTAAAGCTTTAATGGGAAATTTATCTGAAGTACTATAAAAATTTTGTACATATATTATTTTTCTTTGAAATATATAATGTCTTATTTATTGGATTTTATTGCTGTATTAATAAATACAGTTAAGCAAGATGTATAAATGTTGAATGAAACATGTATTTTTGTTGTCAAATAAGATACTGTATTGTGTTTTTTAATTTAATGCTTAATAGGTTACTACTGTATCCAGTGTATATGAATTTGGAACATTTTAATGAAATTCAGTTATTGTGAAAGGAATTAAGAAGTTGAAACTGTTAACCTTACTATTTACTACACTGGGTCGGAACAGACAGTAAACTAAGTATGCAATCAAAAGTTCATTCATCTTGTATAATATTAAACATGATGTACCATATATACTGGAGTATAAGTCAAGGTTTATAAAACTAAATTTTTAAGCCAAATATAAGGAGTCAACCTCTTAATGAGTCATACTTTTTAGATGGTAAAACTATTACATATTGAAGGCCTTCCAGATGCTAGATTCCTACATCTTTGGTGCATTGAGCAAAACCACATGGTAACCATATTCCGCCTTAAAACCACCTTGTATTACATGAAATAAAGGATTTGAATTTGAATTTGAAAAATACAGGCATTAAGAAGCCTTGGACTCCAGGGTGACATCAGGCTCCAGGGAGATTTGTTCAGGCTTTAGGGATACATTGTCAGGCTCTAGGTTAACCTGGTCAGGCTCTGTTACCAGCTCTAATTGTCCCTCCTTAGGTTAAGTTATTTTATGTCAGGCTCATTTAGGTTAGGGACCCTAGTGGGTTTAGCACTTAGTTTTGCTTATAATAATAATCAGGTTAGGTCAGAGTTAATTTTCTTACAGTAACCACAAATAACTAGGAGCATTACAGAGCATCACTGCAAAATTGCCAGATTGGGCATATTGTCGTGTCAGTATCATATATACACTTGTGTAGTGTATCTTTCCTTTTATACAGCTGGTCCCTTTGCGTGTGACGTCACGGTACCCGCTGACGTCAGAGGCTCAGCGCATGTGCACAGCCTCTCATAGGCACTCTCCCTCACTAACGTTAGACCTACAGGCGAGACAGACGGGTGGCTGGACTCTCCTTCACTTACTGTAAATATACCGTAACCATCCAACAAGGAGTATCTTTGACCTCCTATATATCTCTCCCAAGACCCACGCGACAATATTTCCCATCCTCAGGACTAACCAATACTTTTTTTTTTCGGTTTATTAATATGAAACTTAAATTATCGTTGTATAGGATGTAAACAAATACTTTTGTTTGGTTTATTTTGGTGTGGGAAGAGTTTTGAAGGTAATCGCATAGCAGAGGGTGAGTATAGCAAGTCATGCCAGGTTAAACAGAGGAGAAAGAGGTGTCAACTGCCCATTCCCTAAATCTTTTTGCCTCCTTTCCCCAAATCTTTAAGGGGGCTCCTTTAAGAAAGTGCTCTTCTTATACGCACTGGTGTTCCATACCGTCAGCTCTATGTCCCTTCTTCCTACATTACACCGCAGCCCGTATCCACTTGAATAAGTGGTATACACTCTGTTCTTTATATCTCTCCCCTTCCGGAATTGTCTTCCCAGATATTGATTTTCTTTTTTCCTTGCCCCCCCTTCTATTACTTGGGATTTTTAACCCACCACTTTCTTGGGAGGGTCGACGGACTCCCGTGGTTTCAGTTAGGCATTTTGCTTCTTTCCCCTCCATGTTTTAAATACGGGTACCCACCCATTTTGGATCCCCGAATCATTCTTTCTCCTGCATCGATCTTTCCATCTGCCTTCATCAACTGTCCCCTTTACTTCACCTGGTCTGTCCTCCCGACGATGACAGCGATCATTTCCAATCATCCTAAAGTCCCCTTTTCCCCTCCCATTGCTCACCGGAATTTAACCGGGAAAAAAACCTTTAAAAATCTTAATGCCTTTCATGAGGTTCCTACCTCGTCCTCCATTGATGAGGTTTTTAACTTTTGTCCTCCATCTTCACAGCAGCTTCACATTCTATTCCCCAAACCCGGGAAGCATCCTCAGAAGTGCGTGGCCTTGGTGGCTCCACGGCCGGGCAGTGCGTTTGAAACCATGGGGAGGTATCATAACAGAACCACAGAGACTCCTTGATTTCAAGCAGAAAAAGGGGATTTTCGCCCAACTGATGCTAAACGCACGGGTGGCAAAATTACGTTTCTAATTACTTGGGCCCCCATGAGTGCAGTCTGGAAGAAAGTGCGGAAATTGAGTGGTAAAATTTTCCCCCCACCCGGCTCCTGTTTTTAGGTTGCTGGTGCCCATATAGCACACCTCCCCTTTCCTTTCCACTGAAATTGGAAAACATCTCGTCCGCATTTTCAGGGGTCCATCTATGCCCCTCGTTCCCCTTTTTTTCTAAGTTTAAGCGGAAAATTAAAAACCCCTTGATTTTTCTTTCTTAGAGAAGAATCCTATAATGTGCCTTTTACCCCTTTAAGAACTGGAGGCAACACTCCCTTTGGGTCATCCAGCTGGGCCAGACGGCATACATATTCGTATGCTAAAAATTTTCACAGCCCGCTCTTACTGTCCTCTTACGACTCTTTTAAACTTTTTATGGTCGCAAGGAGTTTTTCCCCCGCTTGGGAAATCCATTGCCCCCTTTTTAAAAAACCCGGTGCTACGGGACGTGATCCCCCCACTACCGCCCCCCCGCTTTTCCCCAACCAGGCAGGGTGGGAAAGCCCAGTTAATAGACGTTTTATGTGGATTTAGAGACTCACAGTAGTCTCTCCCCCAGTCAGTATGGCTTCCTTGGGAATTTCCCCCATTAACCC
>WNWK01001819.1:0-102500 GCA_009830355.1 Cherax destructor
GTCACAGTGACCCAGACAATCGTCACAGTGACCCAGTACCTGTCACAGTGACCAGTACACAGCGTCACAGTGACCCAGTACACCTCGTCACAGTGATACAGTACACAGCGTCACAGTGACCCAGTACACAGCGTCACAGTGACCCAGTACACAGCGTCACAGTGACCCAGTACACAGCGTCACAGTGACCCAGTTCACAGCGTCACAGTGACCCAGTACACAGCGTCAGTGTTCCAGTACACAGCGTCACAGTGACCAGTACAAGGTCACAGGACCAGTACACAGCGTCACAGTGCCAACCTCAGTGACCGTACACAGCGTCACAGTGACCCAGTACCAGTACACAGCGTCACAGTGACCAGTACACAGCGTCAGTGACCAGTACAAGTGGAAAGTAACACAGCGTCAAGTATAACTTCTTGAAACTCATAGTCGCAAACTAATTTACTTCATGCCAACATTCAGTGAAATATACATACTCCAATTTTTTATCTATAAATTGTAAATGTTTCACAATACTCGAGAATGCCAACACTGTGTATCCTGTACATAGTGCCAACACGTAGTACCTGTACATAGTGTAACTCGTTATCCTGTACATAAGTGCCACGTTGCGTGTATCTGTACAGTAGGCATAGTCAACACTCGTGTATCTGTACATAGAGTGTAACACTCATTATCTGTTCATATGCCAAACTCTATCCTGTACCATAATTGCACACTCGTTCCTTCATCCATCCACCCTCCATCGATGTATCTCGTAAAATAGATGCCAAAATCTTTATCTTGAAGATTGCAATATCGAGTATCTGTAAAGTAAAGTTATACTGTCAACATGAGTTCCAGCTCTGTATCCTGTCATGAAGTGAATGTAGAGTTCCTGGCTCATAGGGCCAACACTATTCTTGATATCGACATGTGTACATTATATCAACTGTTATCCTGTCTATGATCAACACTCTGTATCTGTCATGTTGCCAACACTCTGTATCTGTGACATAAAGTCCAACACTTGTATCTGTACATGATGCCAACTCCTGGATCTGTTATAAGTGCCAACATAGTTATCCGGTTTCATGAGGCCAACGCTCTGTTTCTATTTTTGTATTAATTTGTAATGTGTATCCCGTCATGTGGGCTGCCGCTTATCCTGTAAGGTAGCCCAAGAACTGGGATTACAGGTGCACACCCAGCTTGTATCTGACATGTGCCAGACTAGCTACAGCCTATAACTTGCATTTTATATATTACATCGTATTCATACAGATAGGCTACACAGTATGTAGTACATTTAAGAACAACATTATCATTATCAATGCAAATATTGTCTTTTAGTAGCACACTCGAGTGAATAATTCAACACTCGTGTATCCTGTACATAGAGTGCCAACACTCGTTTATCCTGTACATAGTGCCAACACTCGTGTATCCTGTACATAGAGTGCCAACACTCGTGTATCCTGTACACAGAGTGCCAACACTCGTGTATCCTGTACATAGGGGCCAACACTCGTGTATCCTGTACATAGAGTGCCAACACTCGTGTATCCTGTACATAGAGTGCCAACACTCGTGTATCCTGTACATAGTGCCAACACTCGTGTATCCTGTACATAGTGCCAACACTCGTGTATCCTGTACATAGAGTGCCAACACTCGTGTATCCTGTACATAGAGTGCCAACACTCGTGTATCCTGTACATAGAGTGCCAACACTCGTGTATCCTGTACATAGAGTGCCAACACTCGTGTATCCTGTACATAGAGTGCCAACACTCGTGTATCCTGTACATGAGTGCCAACACTCGTGTATCCTGTACATAGAGTGCCAACACTCGTGTATCCTGTACATAGAGTGCCAACACTCGTGTATCGTGTACATGAGTGCCAACACTCGTGTATCCTGTACATAGAGTGCCAACACTCGTGTATCCTGTACATAGAGTGCCAACACTCGTGTATCCTGTACATAGAGTGCCAACACTCGTGTATCCTGTACATAGTGCCAACACTCGTGTATCCTGTACATAGAGTGCCAACACTCGTGTATCCTGTACATAGAGTGCCAACACTCGTGTATCCTGTACATAGAGTGCCAACACTCGTGTATCCTGTACATAGAGTGCCAACACTCGTGTATCCTGTACATAGAGTGCCAACACTCGTGTATCCTGTACATAGAGTGCCAACACTCGTGTATCCTGTACATAGAGTGCCAACACTCGTGTATCCTGTACATAGAGTGCCAACACTCGTGTATCCTGTACATAGAGTGCCAACACTCGTGTATCCTGTACATAGAGTGCCAACACTCGTGTATCCTGTACAAAGAGTGCCAACACTCGTGTATCCTGTACATAGAGTGCCAACACTCGTGTATCCTGTACATAGAGTGCCAACACTCGTGTATCCTGTACATAGAGTGCCAACACTCGTGTATCCTGTACATAGAGTGCCAACACTCGTGTATCCTGTACATAGAGTGCCAACACTCGTGTATCCTGTACATAGAGTGCCAACACTCGTGTATCCTGTACATAGAGTGCCAACACTCGTGTATCCTGTGCATAGAGTGCCAACACTCGTGTATCCTGTACATAGAGTGCCAACACTCGTGTATCCTGTACAAAGAGTGCCAACACTCGTGTATCCTGTACATAGAGTGCCAACACTCGTGTATCCTGTACATAGAGTGCCAACACTCGTGTATCCTGTACATAGAGTGCCAACACTCGGGATTTCATATATCTTGGTATTAACAATAATAGGATTTACTATTTTCTGCAGGGCTGAATGTTTGGATAGTAATGCTCTGTTGTACGATTATGTCTGTTCACGGACTTAACATTGCATGTCATTGGCATTTTCCCGCAAACTGTACTGACCTAAATACTTGCAGTCTAGGTTGGCGATTCTCTTTTTTTTTTTTTTTTTTTACTCCATTCCTCCGTAGATAAACTCACAACTCCGGTTGCCGCCTTCAGTTTTCCCTAAACGTACACTGTATTGGACAGTGAAACACAAATAATAGTAAATGCAGTAAAACAGTGACACGTCAGTTCAGTGACTCAGCTCAACACTAGTCACACAAGAACTGAAATCTGAGCTTATCCCTTTAAAACGCCTGTCACTATAATGTGTAAATATTAAAACTGTATTTGTATTTAAAATATGAAGGAAAATTCTCTCCAAGTCTTTTTTTTTTTTTTTTACAAACATTTACAGCTTAATACATGCAGCTGCGGTCACAAATCTTGCCATGACTTTATTGGGGGCCTCGCCCCCCCCATGTTTTGAAATACTGACTTAACTTTAGCCTAACAGGGACAACGTCTTGTGAACTGTTTTTTCTTAGGACGTTTTACTTGACAAATTTCATTATGATGGGCAACAGATCTCTTAGTTCTTATCTGCACTGTTCTACTTGAATCACTCGAATGCTGCTGATTTTCAAGCAATATTTATTATACTTTCGATGGAGATACGAAAGGTATATTTGACATTCTCTCTATTTGATGCTGGATTAGCCTAGTCATCGACTTATGTTCTTCGGGTCACATGTGAAAGAGAATTCAAAAAGTTTAACACTAACCCTTTAGTAATAGTGTGTGTATATCTGTTGCAGTCAATTCTCACCTTAGGACAAATAATGATAGGGAGTCGGAATGAAATAAAATATCTAGTTGTAGCTTCTACAAGCTTGAGGGCAATAATTAACGCTCGAGGTATAGTTACTAGACCTCTCGTTGTTGAGGTACAAGGGACAGGTTATGAGATACGGGGAAACACCTCTTAAGATTGCACAACGACTTAATTGCATATTATTATATTAATATGGCAGCATGAGATGTTTACAAAAATGCCTCTCCGAGAGATTATGCCTTGAAAAACGAGAGGACCTGTTTATTTTGCTGCTAGTCCTTCCTACCCAGTTCTCAGTTGTATCATTAAATAAAAATTTTGATACTGGACAGACACACACTAGTATTTAGTTTAGTTATCCTTTCTCTCATCCAACATCCGCAATACATAAATGTAAAAAAAAAAAAAAAAAATTCCTGAGTAACATGCAGCGCTGCAAGGGTAATAGTTCTTGAAGGTGGGAGTAATGGTTAGTTGTGCCAGTGTTAGTAAGGGTGAAAAAATATATGGTCAGTCATCCAACAGCGGTTCTCAACGAAACCTTTAATTACATATATGACTAAAAGAATAAACAAAAATAAGACTTTCAGTGTGGAGGTCAGTTAGAATAAGCGTCTTCATACATTATAGATCATTTAAGTGAATTGTGTGTTCTTTCCGATAAACAGGACAGCATTAATACACGGGTAACTGTCGAGGCTACCCAGCAGTCTGCAGTCTTTGCAGAGAAATGCCTAGCGTCTCTCCTTATGGTATCTGTGTGTGAGATGTTTGTTCAATCCTCAGACTCGCGAGTTCAGTTTTCCATATCCGACAACGATAGAAAAACAATGGCCAAAGCCTAATCACCGCTTTATGGAAAAATCAGCGTTGCTGGAGTCTCGAACTGGAAAATCGTCCAAAAAAAGGGACCGCTATGAGGGAAATAGTAGATCGAGGAAAAGAGACCTAACAGATGGGTCTGCCTGTTAGTTACTTTGAACACTCAGTGTCCAGGGACACTGTTCTTGCAATAAATTCGGCATAGCTTGTAATGCATTCGGAGAGCCCGAAACGAAAGTAGAGGTGTGCATGGTTGAGATATGCAAGACAGCGATGAATATGGCATAACAACATTGCTGCAGAAGTGCTGGCTGACTATGTCCCTGGATCACCCTCTGGAAAAATGACTGCATACCCTGCTCCATCGAGGCACGAGAACGTGCATGAGTGTTCAAGGGAGGGAGGGGGAGAGAGAGAAATTGAAGAAGGTATGTTAAAAGCAGGTGGAGATATAGTTTTGGAGGGGTTAGTGCTTTTATTTAATAAATGTATGGAAGAGGGTAAGGTACCTAGGGATTGGCAGAGAGCATGCATAGTTCCCTTGTATAAAGGCAAAGGGGACAAAAGTGTGTGTAAAAATTATAGGGGAAGAAGTCTGTTGATCATACCTGGTAAAGTGTATGGTAAGAGTTATTATTGAAAGAATTAAGAATAAGATGGAGAACAGATGAACAAGGCGGCTTTAGGAAGGGTAGAGAGGTTTTTGTGGCGTTTATGGATTTGGAAAAGGCGTATGACAGGGTGGATAGGGGGGCAATGTGGCAGATGTTGCAAATGTATGGAATAGGAGGTAGGTTACTAAAAGCAGTAAAGAGTTTTTACGAGGATAGTGAGGCTCAGATTAGAGAATATAGGAGAGAGGGAGATTATTTCCCAGTAAAAGTAGGCTTTAGACAGGGATGTGTGATGTCACCATGGTTATTCAATATATTTATAGATGGGGTTGTAAGAGAATGAATGTTTGGGTGTTGGCAAGAGGTGTGGGGTTAAAAGATAATCTAACACAAAGTAGAAGTTGTCACAGTTGCTCTTTGCTGGGAGATTCTGAAGAGAAGTTGCAGAGATTGGTAGGGTATGTAAAAGAAGGAAATTAAAAGTGAATATAAGAAAGAGTAAGGTGATGAGGATAAAAAAAAATTAGGGGACGAAAGATTGGATATCAGATTGGAGGGTGAGGGTACAGAGCAGGGGAATGTATTCAGATATTTGGGAGTGGACGTATCAGCAGATGGGTCTATGAAAGACGAGGTGAATGATAGAATTGACGAGGGGAAAAAAGGTGAGTGGTGCACTGAGGAGTCTGTAGAGACAAAGAACATTATCCATTGAAGAAAATAGAGGAATGAATGAGAGCATATTTATACCAACGCTATTATATGAGTGTGAAGCATGGGTGATGAATGTTGCAACAAGGAGAAGGCTGGAGGCAGTGGAGATGTCATGTCCGAGGGCAATGTGTGGTGTGAATATAATGCAGAGAATCCGTAGTTTGGAAATTAGGAGGTGGTGTGGGATTACCAAAACTATTATCCAGAGGGCTGAGGAGGGGTTGTTGAGATGGTTCAGACATGCAGAGAGGATGGAACGAAATAGAATGACAGAGTATAAATCTGTAGTGGAGGTAAGGTGGGGTAGAGGTCAGCCTAGGAAAGGTTGGAGGGAGGGAATCAAGGAGGTTTTGTGTTCTAGGGGCTTGGACTTCCAGCAACAGTGCATGAACATGTTAGATAGGAGCGAATGGAGACAAATGGTTTTTAGGACTTGACGTGCTGTTGGAATGTGAGCAAGGTAACATTTATGAAGGGATTCAGGAAAACTGGTGGGCCGGACTTGAGTCCTGGAGATGGGAAGTACAGTGTCTGCACTCTGAAGGAGGGTGTTGCAGTTTTATAACTGTAGTGAAGCACGCCTCTGGCAAGACAGTGATGGAGTGAGTGATGAAAGTTTCTATTTCTGGCCACCCTGCCTTGGTGGTAATAATAATAAATAAATTATATCTGATTTAGGCGTGAGGGACGTGATCAGACCGTCAGCTTCGGTAGGTGTAGTATCTCAAGCCTAAAGCATAGAAATGCGGCCAAACCTTACACAGAACATAACAGAAGTGAGGTAGATGGAGCTGACATCACAGTTGAGAGTGGCCGCACGACTATACTTCAGGTTTGAGGGACTCACCACCACTTAGGAAGTCGGACTGATCATGTCAAAACTACTACTGTCTCCAGTGTTATATCCGCCTGTATGCGACTGAAAAAGCCTGTAGTGCAGGCAAACAGTTTCGGCAATGAAGATACCACAGTGTTGCACATGTTTTATTCATCAAACTGAAAATTTTATTTTTGAATTCTAGAGTTTTAAAAAAATGAGGGCCCTTCAAACAAAAACAACTTTTTTTTTTACCTCCGAAAAAAAAAAAAATTGTACAGAAGGGGGTAGAAGGTCTTGGGCAACCCCAAGGGGCTCGGAAAACATTCGCTACCTACCGTGTTGTCCGGGGTTTCTGCGTTCAGCCTGAAAAAATCCGGTCCCTTACCGGGTTCCTGTTTTTTAACCCCCGGGTTTAAAACTTTTTACATCTTTTCTTTGGTATTTGGCTTACTTTTACTTTTTTAAAATTTGCGTGTTTTTGTTTTTACAGCAGGCTAAAATAAAGTACCTCAAATGTGTCCGCCCCCTCGAAGGGGCCCGCGGCGTGGGGGTTGGGTGCCCCCCTTGGGTCCCCCGAAAAGATTTTTTTTTTTGGTTTTTTTAGTACCAATGGAAGGCCCCGGTAAAGGTTTTTGAGGGTTTACTTTTTTTTTGTGCATATGCGTTTTTTTTGGGGTGGCCCCGAGAAAAAATTAAGTTTTTAAATAATTTTTTTGGGGTATGCTAGAGTCTCTAGGGATTACGATTTGGTTAGAAAGTCGATGATTAAAAAGGTCTTAAATTAGGTGCTGAATGAGAGTCTAATTTTAGAGGTGATGAGTACGATTTGGAGATGAAAAGTGGTAGAGTAAAGTGTTATAAATTAATTTGGAGATGTACATTTGGGATATAAAATTTTGGTATGAGTAAAGTGCTGTACAAAAAGGGTTACGAGTAAGGTGTCGAGAAAAATCCCCGATCTAAAAGTGGAATTACATTTGGTATAAAACAAAAGCCCCAGATTACAAAATCCCCAGATTACGAGTGGATATCCCAAAAAAGGGGTTAGAAAGGGTGTCTGAGGAAAGGGTACATGAAGTGTCTGGGAAAGTGCGATATTCGATTTTAAAGATCACGGAGTGTGCACGAAGGGGTTGAGTAGGGTTCAAAATAAGGTGATATCAAAAAGGGTGCTTTTAGTTTTCAGGGGGTACGAGTACAAAAGGGTACGAGTAAAGGTTTTTACGATGAGATTCCCGGAATTTCGATTTGGAGATTACGGAAAGGGAGAAAGGAGAAATAAAATTCCCCTTAAAAAAAATAAACAAGTAAGGGACCGAGTGGAAGTTTTTTGTAAAAGGCCCCCAAAGAAAAAGAATTTCCCATAAGGATGTCGTAAAATTCTAAAGTTATAGAATGAGTAAGAAATCCCAGAGTAGGGGTTCAGGTTTTAAAAAACCCCCCGGGAAAAAAAGTTCATTTAAAATTTAAAAAGAAGTAGGAAATAAGCAAAATGAAAAAAATTAGGTGGGGGAAATGAAGAAATAAAGAAAAAAAACCCTTTAGGAGATCCCCGTGGGAAATGAAGGTGGGAAAAAAGGAAAAGGGGAAGGGTTTGGGGGGGAGGGATGGCGAGTAGATTTTAAAAGGGTGGGGGATTCGAAGTAGGGGGATTAGGTAAAAAAAGGAGGGGAGGGGGAGTGGGAAGTAGGATTCGAGGAAAGGGAAATCGAGGGGGGGGGAAAAAGAAAAGGGGATTCAATAGGAAAAAAGGAGTAGGTTAGGGTAGGGGGGGGAAAGGGAAAAGGGGAAAAGGGGGAGGGATTGAAGGATGCGGGGGGAGGAAATCGAGGGGATGTCAGGGGGGGAAAGGGAAAAAGGGGGGGGGTAAAAAAAAAGGGGGGGGAATGGGGGTGGTTTAAAAGGGAGGATTTAAAAAAGGGGATTAGAGTAGGAGTTGAGGTGGGGTTCGAAATAGGATAATAAAGGGGATAAAGGGAAAGGTTTAAAAAAAAGGAAAAGGGATGGGGGGAAAAAAGGATTGGGGGGGTAGGATTCGAAAAGAAAAGGGAAAAAAAAGGGGGGGGATTGGGGGGGAAATTTAAAGGTAGGGGATTCAAAATGGAAGGGAAAGGGTAAAAAAGGAGGAGGGGTTTTGGGGGTAGGGGATGTAAGGAGGGAGAAAGGGGGGAGGTTTCGGGGGGGGGATAAAAGGGGGGGGGGAAAGTAAAGGGTTTGGGAAAGTAAAGGGGATTGCGAAAGGGGATGGGAGAGAGGATAAAAAAGGGGAGCAAGGGGGATGTCAATAGGGGATTTTTTAGGGGAAGAAAAGGGGAAAGAGGAATTCGAGGGTGGGAATTAAAAAGGGGGGATTAAAGGAAAGGGGTTTAAAAAAAAAAGGGGGGGGGAAAATTTAAAAGGGGGATTCGGGGAAAAGGGAGATAAATAATCGAAAAAGGGATTCGAGAAAGGGATAAAGAAAAAAAAAAGGGATTAAAAAGAGGATTCAAAAGGGTAGGGGATAAAGTAGGATGTCAAAGGTAGGAAATTGGGGAGGGTTAGGGGAAAGTCGGGGGAAAAGGGGTTTAAAAAAAGAAAAGGGTTTTCGGGGGTAAAAAAAACAAAGAGGGTATAAAAAAGGGGGGGAAATGCAGGTGGAAAAGGGGAAAAGGGGTTTGGGGGGGGTAGGATTCGGAAAAGGATGTCAAAGGGAAAAAGGGGGATTTTCAAAAAGGGGATTCAGAAAAGGGATTCAAAATGGGGAAGGGGAGTAGAGATTCAAAGGGGGGAAAAGGGGGGAAAGGGTTTGGGGAGGGGGGATTCAAAAAAAGAGGGGAAAAAAGGGGAAAGGGAAAAGGAGTAAAAGGGTGGTTTTAAAGGGGGGGGAAAAAGGGGGGAGGTGGGGGGAAAAAGGGAAAGTAGGGGTTTAAAAAGGGGTAGGGTTTCAGAAAAGGGGATTCAAGGGAAGGATGTCTAAAAGAGGATTAAAAAGGGTGGGGATGGGGGGGAGGATGGGAAAAGGGGATTCGGGGGGGAAAGGGGATTGTGAGGGGGGAAAGGGGTCAAAAAGGATTCAAAAAAAGGATTAGAAAATTCAAAAAATTTAAAGAGGGATTAAAAGAGGATTCAAAAAGGATTGAAAGGGTAAAAAAAGAGGAGGAGGATCAGTGGGGGAAATCGAGGGGGGGGGAAAATCAAAATGGGGATTCGAGGTAGGATTGGGGGGGGAAAGGAGGATTCGAGGAAAGGGGATAAAGGAAAGTGGGGGTTTAAGAGGTAGGGGATAAAGGATAGGATTCAGGAAAGGGGATGTCGAGAAAAGGATTGGGGGGAAAGGGGGATTGGGGGTAGGATGTCGAGGGGGGGTTTAAAAGAAAAGGGGATTGCGGGGGAAAAGGGGTTTTGGGAGAAAAGGGATTAAAAGTAGGGGTTTCAGTAGGAATTTTTGGTTTCAGAAAAGGGGTTTAAGGGGGAAAAGGTTTAAAAAGAAAAGGGAAATAAGGGGGTAGGGGATTAAAAAATTTAAAAAATAAATTCGAGTGGGGGATTGCAGGAAAAGGATGAGGAGGGTAGGGATTCGAAGGAAAAGGGGGATTCGAGTAGGGTTTCAAAGGGGGGGGATTGCAGGTGGGATGGGAGGTAGGGAGTCGGGGGTGGGGGATTTAAAAGAAAAGGGGGATTCGAGTAGGAAAATTTGAGTAGGAGGGGATGGGGATTTGAGTAGGGGGATGGAGGTAGGGGTTTGGGGAAAAAAGGGGGGGATTCGAGGGTAAGGATTGGGGGTGGGGAAAAGGGAAAATTTGGGGGGGGTAGGGATTGGGGGAGAAAAGGGGATTAAAGGAGGATTAAAATAGGATAAAAAAGGGAAATTCAGGGAAAAGGGGTTTGGGGGTAGGATTAAAAGTAGGATGAAAAGAGTGGGGAAATTTTAAAGGGTAGGATAAAAGTAGGATTAGGGAAAAGGGGTTGGGGAAAGTAGAAAAAAAGGAAAGGGGATTAAATAGGAGCGGGAGGAATTGGAGAAAGGATGTCGGGGAAAGGATTGAAAAAAAGGGGATTTAAAGGGGGGTTTTGGAGGGGGGATTCGAGGTGGGAAATTCGGGGGGAAAGAGGGTAGGGGATTGCAGGAGGGATGGGGGGGAGGAAACGAGAGGAAATAGGAAAAGGGATTGGGGAAAGGAAAAAAGAGGTTTAAAAAAGGGTGGGGAATGAAAGGAAAAAGGGGAGGCGGAAAAATAAAAGAGGAAAAAAAGGGGATGTCAGGGGGGGGTTTGGGGGGGTAGGGGGATTGCAGGTAGGGATTGCGGGTAGGATGTCGGGGTAGGATGTCGAGGTAGGGGATGTCAAGTAGGGGGATTGAAAAGGGAGGATTCGGGAAAGGGATTGCGGGGTAGGGGTTTAAAAAGGTAGGGAAAATGCGGGGGAAAAGGGAATAAAGAAAAGGATCGAGGGTAGGATGTCGGGTGGGGGATCGAGGGTAGAGTAGGGGGGGGAAATTCAAAAAAAAAGATTCAGTAAAAAATTTGGGGAAAAGGGGATTAAAAAGGGTAGGGGATAAAAGAATTTCAAGAGGATGCAAAAAGGGTAAAAATGAAGAAAAAAGGGGGAAAGTAAAAAAGGGGAAACCAAAAGTGGGGGAAAAGTAAGGGTAGGGATTGGGGGGGGAAAGGGGATTAGTGGGGGATGAAAAAGGGGGGGGAAATCGAGGTAGGGGATTCGGGGGGGGGGAAATCAGGAAAAGGGGGATTTGGGGAAAAAAGGGATTAAAAGAAAAGGGATTTGGGGAAAAGGATCCAAAAAAGGGGGGGAAATTGAGTAAAAAATTTGGGGGAAAAAATTTTTTGGGGTGGGGAAATGTAAAAAAGGGTAGGGGATTGGGGGGAAAGGAATCAGAGGAAATAGTAGGTTTAAAGTAGGATTAAAAAAGAAAAGGGAGTAAAAAAAAGGATTGGGAGAAAAGGGGTTTCGGTAGGATTAAGGTGGGGGAATCGAGTAGGGATTCGGGGTAGGGATGTGCAGAGTAGGGGATTCGGGGGAAAAGGGGAATTGAAAAAAAGGGAAAAAAGGGGGAAATTCGGGGGAAAAGGGATTCGGGGGAAAAGGATTGGGGGGAAAAGGGGGATTCGGGGGAAAAGGGGGGAAAGGTAGGGAAAGGGGCAGGTAGGGTTTTGGAGGGTAATGCGATGGGGAGATAATAGGAAAAAAGGAGGAGGGGATTCGAGTAGGTTTCGATAGATTCAGGGTGGGGAAAATTAAAGGGAAAAGGGGTTTTCGGGGGGTAGGATTCGAGGAAAAAGAGAAAAGGGATCCGAGGTGGGGGATCAGAAAAGGGGATTCGAAAAGGGTTTATAGGGAGGGGGATTAGTGGGGGTTTGAAAAGGGAAAAGGGGAGTGGATAACATAAAGTGATCAAATTTTTTTTTTGGTTTTTTTTTTTTTTAAAAAATCAAATGCGAGAATTACAAATTTCCTAAATTTGCTTGTAACATAGTGAACAGTAAATATAAATCCAGATATACTAATGTTAACCCTTTTGGGGCCTAGTTACTAGGAGTTTTGTATATCCATAGGCCTTCGCTACCCCCACAGGATTTGGTGGCAAAACACCCCCGGGGGGACTTACAGCGGGGCTAATACGTTTTTTTTTGGTAGTGGGGAAAGTGAAGTAAAACTTTTTGCCCCCATGAAGAAAAATTTTTTAAAACGGGGGACTGGCGCTGCACCTGACTGTTTATGTAGAGCGGTGCCGTTCTTCATGTGGGCGCCATAAGTACCGTGTCCCTAAAAAAGTTTAGAAAAACAGTCTCCCCGACCCAACAGCGTGGGGAAGATGGCTCCTCCTGTTTTGCTTTGATGAAAAAAGTGGTCCATCTGGGGCCAATTTTTCCCTTTTTAAAAGTGGTTGGGAGAGAACTGAAAAATAATCTGAGAAAGGAACACACTTGTGGGAAATTGGAAGGTCATGAACCAGACCTAGAAGCTGAATCTTTTGTCCACTGCCCTGAACATCGATGGCATGGGGTACTCTGTTGTTGTTGTTACAGTCGTGCTGAATTATGCTGCTGAAGTTACTGACTCAGTTCTTGACATCACACTCTGACTGTTGACTTCTAGTACACCTTGTGCTAGTATGAAGTCTGGATACCAACTACTGCCTCGCACCGCCACTGTCCTCCACTCTCACTTCATTACCTCACTAATTTCGTTATACCTGTCTTAATTTTTTCATGAAATGACGCGTAAAGGAGATAACACACGAAGCAGGTAATTACAAGGTTTATGGAGATATATTTTGACAAATAAGAGAGATTTTCAAACTGACTTGCGCTTCAAATACACATGACGTCACTGACCATTTTCTTGAGCTGACTCACAGATCCGTTTTCTTCCCATTGTGAAGGGTCTTTTTTTCTTTTATCCCTTTGCATTACGCGACTAGTTTGTGATATAACTCATCTGCTATAAATAATACATAGTACATACAATAAGAAATTGTGTGAGCAATTTCTGTGGGAGTCTGAAACAAGTATGAATGAGGAGGCGAACATAGCAGCAAGATGCATGATAGCGGTGGAAATTGTATACAACTCTGCTGTGAAAACACTGACCGATTGTAATAAATAACCTAGTACATGTATTACTCTTTCAGGGAAGACAGTTGCACACCCGACACCACTGGCAGATTTATAAGCAGCAGTGCACACTGCAACAGCATGAGAATAAGACTGGAAGTGTTCAAGAGTGAACAAGTTGTAGCAGGAGACTGAACTTTTGCACATGGAAGTGAGGAGAATTAAAAATGAAGGGAAGTCCACAGAATAAGAATCTGGAGAGGAAAGGGGTGTAATAAATGGGGACGACTGTAAAACAAATCAGCCATATTATCATTCGTTATCAATTTATGTGTTAGGATAGTAAGTCATGGAGGCGAACAAAATAACGGAGACAGTGGCTACTGCATCAGTCTTGCAAAGACAGGGCGTTCGCCTCTGTACCAAGTTTTCAGTTCAGAGACACAAACCTAACCCATGGTGACGAATAAGATCAAGTTGAGGTGGAGAGGCTGAATAATATAGCTGGTCACCCAAGTCTAGTCTAGTCTCGAAGATCAACCATCGACCGAGAAATTTGACTGAGTATTGTTCATGAATTACCAGAACCGTACAGGTATAAAATAACATGAGGGGATAATAGGACGTCTTGTGAAAGTTATCTGATGTATTGTAACAACAAAGTTTAAACCCATGAAAGGTGGCCCAGTTGGAAGTACAACCAATTGTCAGTAGTATGAGTAATACTACGCTATTATGTTTATAGCCATTTGCAGCCGCCAGAGCGTACTCAGTATTTGCTCTTATAGACAGACCATTGCGTACTGACAATGCTGAGTAGGTCCACGAATTCTGGCCGAAAAAAAATATATGTTCTGCGCACACACACTACCATCACTCAGAATCCAAAGTTCGTGAAAGTACTATACAAGGATCCTAACAAAAAAAAATCATGCAAGAACTGTATGAATACATATTCAGGTGAGACACTGAGTCATTTTCATGACACGGCCATAATACTTGAGAACACTGAACACAGCAGAACACTTCATGAAGACTAATGAATTATCACACAGGAATGCAAAAATAATAAGTCTGCAAGAACAAGGAACTAGGCAATGGTTATTACATTAGACATGTCTAGACATGGGCCACAGAGGCTTATCCAAAAAGAATACTTATTTCTAATTACATACATTATTTTTTGACAATTTAATAATTTACAGCTATATTACGCATACATGTTATGTACGCTGACCCCCTTAACTGCCATTACAAGTGTCATAAGCAGAGTAAACATCAGAGTGAACACTGATTACATCTGTGGTACATCTAATACGCTGGTAACAGACATAACATTCTTTGGGCTCTGAGACATTACTCTTCTAATCCACTTGAGAGAATACTGACAAGAGTCAGCTGGTGTCGTGTCAGTCAGGAAGATGATTCAGAGTCAGCAGGCAGGTAAGAGCAAGACACTAAATCACCTGTCTCAGCGTCAGAAAACTGTTTTACATCATCACTGACTTATTTCACCTGATCTAAACGAGACTCTTAAATGACCAGTAGCTTTATAACGAACTTTGTACTTGTTGCCACGAATGTGAATAACAACATAAGGACCAACAATTTACTTGCCAAGTTTAGGCATTGTAGAAGACTTGTTGAAATTCAGCACCACTACCTTGAAACTAACCTTGATCTTCCTGAGTCAGACAAGGTTTAGATTTTTCCAAAGAAGTGGCTAGTTTATTTTTGCAACTCATATCCATCCTGTGGACGGTAGCGCAAGAGCATATGGACACAAAAAAGGCCTAGTAACTAGGCCCAGAAAGGGTTAACAGGAGCCCATCTGGATTTATATCTACAGTTCACTTATCTGTTAAAGAAATTTAGGAAATCTGTTTAATATATCTGGTATTTTATTTTCATTAATATCTTTACATGTCACATAGGTTATTGTACTATCTCTATATTCCTCAATAAGTAGACAATTAAGCTCATAGTGACCATAGGGCTGGCCACATACTTTGCATTTCATCATCTGTGTGTCTGCCAAACTACCAGAAGTACTTGTAACCAAGCCTAAGTCTGGCCACTACAACATCAGTCAGTCTGTTCACATTGCAAGTTGCTCTATAAACGTACTTATCTACGTTCATGTTACCATAGTGGGTTATAGATCTACTCAGGCTTCTAATTGCATTCCTATAACACTGTTTCATTATTTACTTCTCTCTTATTGCTAGACACAATACACCAAACTTATATTCTACATTCTCCTTCAGGGTATTTTTCTTGGCTAACATATCAACCTTATCATGAAGGAATAATCCAGTGTGTGATGGAATCCATAACAATTGTACATTAATTCCTTTCTCCCGGATTTTTTAGTATCTATACCTGTCTTCTCCAATGAGCATGTTGTTAGTCATTATGTAAGTTGAGAGCCTTAAGTGATGACATAGAATCAGTAATGATCATAGAATCAGACTGTGTCGTAAGTTAGCTTTAACGCCATTACGATGGCAAACAATTTAGTTTGCGGTGTAGGCGCCCTGTGACATGGACGTTCTGTATTATAAGTTCAGTGGTAACCTTTGTAAGGGATCCTCTTAAGCTCTCAAAGATAAGTTAAGCAATAATTCGTTGTTGAATACTAAGTCACTGTCCCAGCTATTCAACCCTTTGATCTTTCACATGATGATTTTTAAAGTTACAAAGTAAATGTAAAAGTCTTGATAGTTGTCGTAACCTCTGCTAATTGAAACCAAAGGAATGGCCATGTGCACTGTTTGCAATGAGAGAAATGCTTAGTGATTCTCTAGGCTACTCGCCCACTGATTGGTACAGGTGACTTAACTGATAATTTGTTCTCTTTGATCAGGAACTTAAACCAAATTGAATCACTTATCTACATGTTTAACGTCCTGGGTTTCAGTTTCACCAACGTGACATAGCAGGGCGTCAGCAATCACATTGTTTGCCAGACAAGGAGGCAAAGATGGATTTAACTCCTGGAGGGTCAAAGACTATCTCGCTAAACGTCCAGTTGGTTGTTTATTCTGCAACATAGAGATTACTTGTGCATAATCTGTCAGAATATGGACTGGATCGATTGCTAGGGTACTCAGCTCACACACCGGGGTTCGATCCCCGGTACGGCTGGAAACATTAGGACGTGTTTCTTTAAAGCACTTATGTCCATGTTTGGTGACCCGTGGCCTGGTGACTAAAGCTCTCACTTCACACGGCGAGAGTCTGGGTTTGATTCCCGGCAATGGTAGAAACATTGGGCGTGTTTCTTTACACCGGTTGTCTATGTTCCCCATCAGTAAAATGGGTACCTGGGTGTTAGTCGACTGGTGTGGGTCGCATCCTGGGACAAAACTGACCTTATTTTCCCGAAATGCTCTGCATAAGAAACGGCTTTCTATATAGATGTCTTTGATGTCAGCTAGGCCTGTATACCTTGTGCATGTACTTGTAGAAATAATGATATTAGTATTATTATAAGTGATATCTCAAAAATGTTTGAAGAGCCCAAACAATAGCTACTGTTTCCTGCTCGATAACCAAGTAGTTATCACATGCTTCTTACTGTACAATAAACAGCAGAACTAGGAGTGACTATTAACTGGGAGAGCCCATCATCCACACCCAGGTAGGGCTTGACAATAGCTTACTGGAGAGTAGCCACTACAAGGTGATAGAAGGAGCACAAGCGGCACCTCTCATTTTCCGT
Organism: Cherax destructor; assembly: GCA_009830355.1. Lineage (NCBI taxonomy): Eukaryota > Metazoa > Arthropoda > Malacostraca > Decapoda > Parastacidae > Cherax > Cherax destructor. The sequence goes on from WNWK01001819.1 coordinate 16,888, forward strand.
CACACGAGATGGGTTGCCTATAACGTAAACCGAATATGGACGATACGGGTTTCAAGTATTCAGCTATGGGTTCAACACCTTGTAGAAATTTAAACTGTTCCACCCCAGTTAAGCTGGAGTCACCGTTATACGGAAACTACCATTTCTCAAGATGAACTGTCCCACTCACAGAAAATGGAATTCACGTGAATACCAAAAAAAAAAAAAAAAAAAAACGACATGTTATTGTGCATTGTTCCAGTCGCGGTATTGTGCATTTTTGTTATTTAGAAATGATAATTTGTTAACCAGACGACTTTGTGGGTTGGTTGCAAACACTGACGAGGTTAAATATAGAGTTTGATTCTTGTGTTGTGCTAACATGTTACTAGTGTTGAGATAATCCAAATTCTAGGATTTTCCTAGTTATTACATTGAAAAGCAACATTTTCTCTACACCAAAATGCCATTTTAAATGCTTATGAAAGCTAGAGGAATGTTCTAGAAACAACAATACTTCCAAGCAAGTTTAGTAACTAATAATAGCATTTTTCTAGAATCATACTGGGGTCTAACTTCAGCAGTAAGAATGTGGGATTTTGAATCAAAATTTCTGTTATTTTGTACTGTCATTACTTTCAATACAGCGCGAGAGCTTTCTGTTATTCACCATTTATTCCCTAAAGCTGTCTCGACAACTGTGCTCAGTGACCATGCCACACAGGGTGGCACCCGTTCATGCCACACAGGGTGGCGCCCGTTCATGCCACACAGGGTGGCACCCGTTCATGCCACACAGGGTGGCGCCCGTTCATGCCACACAGTGTGGCGCCCGTTCATGCCACACAGGGTGGCGCCCGTTCATGCCACACAGGGTGGCGCCCGTTCATGCCACACAGGGTGACGCCCGTTCATGCCACACAGGGTGGCGCCCGTTCATGCCACACAGGGTGGCGCCCGTTCATGCCACACAGGGTGACGCCCGTTCATGCCACACAGGGTGGCGCCCGTTCATGCCACACAGGGTGGCGCCCGTTCATGCCACACATGGTGGCACCCGTTCATGCCACACAGGGTGGCACCCGTTCATGCCACACAGGGTGACGCCCGTTCATGCCACACAGGGTGACGCCCGTTCATGCCACACAGGGTGGCGCCCGTTCATGCCACACAGGGTGACGCCCGTTCATGCCACACAGGGTGACGCCCGTTCATGCCACACAGGGTGGCTCCCGTTCATGCCACACAGGGTGGCGCCCGTTCATGCCACACAGGGTGACGCCCGTTTATGCCACACAGGGTGGCGCCCGTTCATGCCACACAGGGTGGCGCCCGTTTATGCCACACAGGGTGGCGCCCGTTCATGCCACACAGGGTGACGCCCGTTCATGCCACACAGGGTGACGCCCGTTCATGCCACACAGGGTGGCACCCGTTCATGCCACACAGGGTGGCGCCCGTTCATGCCACACAGGGTGGCACCCGTTCATTATCCCTGGGATCCATCTCTGTGGTGCTGGATACGACCTGTGCTCCCCATACTAAATTACCTTCGAAATTTTAAATTTCATTAACTGCCTTATATTGAAAAGCTCCTGATGAAGCACTGGTGGCAGTGCGAAAGGCCTTGACTTCTGTATCTCCCCTCTATGACTTGTTTTGCACGCAAGTATGCGCGCACACACACACACACACACACAAACACACACACATACACCTTATGTTTGTATATAATGAGTGGAGTTTTGTTTGGGTGACGGAGACAAGGTGAGGTTCAGGAAGCAGAAACGGATTGGAAATGGTTAAAAGTTCTTGGAAATGCAAAGCAAAAGATGGAAATGGATGACAAATAATGCAGATAGGGAAGCTGGAAACTTGATAGTGGCTGCAGAAGCCAGATATAAGAGACATAAGATGAGTACGAGAGGCAGAAACTATGAGCAGATGAATACAAGTGAAGGAAGAGAAAATGGATAACGGCGGCAGTAGAACTTGCAGAAAGGCGGCAGCGAAGACGTGTGGGCCGCCGTAATCAAAAGAGACATCCTCAGTGGTAGTATTTCATTAACTTGGACAGCTGATGAAGCATCTCCCTGTCTGAGTCTCATTAAAATAGTCATCCAGACTCTGCTCTTAATTATCTCCCGAGAGACCTGCTGGGAGGGAGACTTATGTCTTCTAGATGACAGATGTTTATCTTGTGAGAACGAGTGTGTGCGCGCGCGCGTGCGTGTGTGCGTGCGTGCGTGTGTGTGTGTGTGTGTAGACTCACCTATATGTGGTTGCAGAGGTCGATTCACAGCTCCTGGCCCCGCCTCTTCGCTGGTCGCTACTAGGTCCACTCTCCCTCAATTACAAAACTACAAAAGCCTTATCGTGCCTCTTCTTAAAGCTATGCATGGATCCTGTCTTTATCGCTTCAATCTCCAGAATATTCCACTTCCTGACAACTCTAAGGGGTGAAGAAATACTTCTTAACATCCTTCTGACTCATCTGAATCAGTTGTGACATCTTGCTTCTATATTCCGTCTCTGAAATATTCTCTCGCTGTTCACCTTGTCAAATCCACTCAGTATTTTGTACGTCGTTATTTCCTTACATTTGTTTTCGAAAAAATGTATGTAGACACTTTTCCTGTACTAGTGCTGGACACTGCTGTATACTTTCTCTTTAAATTTAATAACAAAAATATAAACCACACACATCCATTATCAAGTAAAAATCAAAAGTTGTTAAACCACTTATATTTGACACCACTTATATTTGACACCACTTATATTTGACACCACTTATATTTGACACCACTTATATTTGACACCACTTATATTTGACACCACTTATATTTGACACCACACCTTCACTCATGTTCCTACTTACCAGGACTCTGGTTATCGGTTTCAGCACCACATTGTCCTCAAAGATTTGTTAAGTTATACCATGAATTAAAGAAATATCGTAGACTTCACCTTACGAAACAGACAAAGCAAATGCGATAGTAATGATGGACTTAGATTATAGTGGAAAAATGAACATGTTATTAGAAGACAGGGGAACTTACGTGCCTCTTAAATCTTAGCTATACATGATCACTGCCACCTAGTGCTTTGTCGTACACAATTTCAGCGATGTCATATCATTTTGTTCAGAAACCAGGCCAAGTCTGGCTGGCTCATCCCTTCCCCTTGTCGTGTCCTTCACATGTCTGACAAAATTCTTCATTAATACTTCCATAAATTTTACTCATGTTTCCGGGTCTCCGTGAGAGTCCCAGATGTCCATTACTACAGTCAGTTACCTTATGGTGAGCTCTCCTGGTAGTGTGTGTGTGTGTGTGTCCATCTCTCTCTCTCTCTCTCTCTCTCTCTCTCTCTCTCTCTCTCTCTCTCTCTCTCTCTCTCTCTCTCTCTCTCTGTCTGTCTGTCTGTCTGTCTGTCTGTCTCTCTCTCTCTCTCTCTCTCTCTCTCTCTCTCTCTCTCTCTCTCTCTCTCTTTCTCTCTCTCCTGTGTTTAATGTGACTCATTTTCCTGTTATTCTTACACTCGTTTCTTGGCTTCTTATTATTTTGTGTATTATATATCACTGCCACTATTATTTCTCTCCAGACATAAACTGATATATAATCCCTGAAATCCCCCGTTTTCAGGTTTCCTTGTTCAAATATTGAGTGGCTTCTGACCGTCTTTCTTGCTACTTGATAGCCTCCCTGAGAATACTGCATTTATTTCTGAGATCTTGGGTACTGCAACAGCTGTAATATCATTGGTTTACCTATCCTACTCTCATGACTGGTGACGTATACTTGAGCGCCACACTGGTTCATCCTACTCTCATGACTGGTGACGTATACTTGAGCACCACACTGGTTCATCCTACTCTCATGACTGGTGACGTATACTTGAGCGCCACACTCGTTCATCAGTCTCTTACTCCTCTCTGGAAAGCTATTTTCTTATTTCACTTTTATATACTGCAAAACGGTTCTCTGATTCGTGCCATTTTCTGAAGTGTTTTCCCTCTGTTGATCCTCACCTTTCGAGACAGGTGGTCTGTTCCCTATTCTATTCCTCTGCTGCTTCATTTTTCATGTTTCTCTTCTTTCCTTTCTTTCATTCCCCATACGTTTCATTTTCTTTGATACCGTTGAATTTGCGAGATCCTCCTAGATCATTTTTCTTCTCACTAGGTTCCTAGTTTCTGTCCTCAAAAAGAATTCACAATGGCCTTATTATTCCCTCTATGTTTTTACTCATTAAAAAAAATAGATTTTGCTTCTCTCACAATTCTTCCAACAAGTCTTCAGTAATTTTTGTCTCCTATTTATTTTCACTTTCATGTTTTTCTTCGTTTAATGCAAACACTGAGAGCTCTGTGCCTCATGCCCTCTTCATCAAAAAGTTTCCTCTCCGGAGACCTTCAATTCCTCAAGGCCATTTACTCTTTCCACTTTCTTCTCCAGACTTGTTTAATGTATGTTAGTCGTTCTTATCCTCTATTTTCTCAATTTACGTCTTTGCCTTCGGGCTATCCCCGGTGATTGATTGCTTAGCCTTCCTACACCTGCCTTATCTCCACTCCGTTTACAAGATCTCTCTCTCTTCTCTCTCTCTCTCTCTCTCTCTCTCTCTCTCTCTCTCTCTCTCTCTCTCTCTCGTCTTCCCTGTTTATTTCAATTTTCTCTATCAATTTTTTGTTGTCTCCTTTCTAATCTTTGTAAACGTCTCCTTAATTTTTCTCTTTTGTTCATCAAATATCTTTTTCTCCGCCTCCTCTAGCATTTTATCTCAGGCCTCAAAGACAAGTTTTCTTTTAATTCCATTTCTTTTCCCACACAATTCATAAACTTTCCAATACATGACGCTAGTGGTCATTCCTCTGCCTTTCATTCATCCTCTCCCCCAACTGTACACGACTCTTGTACTTCCTTCGTCCTGCCCAAACAACTTTTTTTTCTTGATCCCTTTTTGTTTGAGGTAACTCAGAGGATGGATGGATGGAAGGTAGGAAGGGAGAAAGGAAGGAAGGAAGGTAGGAAGGGAGAAAGGAAGGAAGGAAGGTAGGTAGGTAGGTAGGTAGGTAGGTAGGTAGGTAGGTAGGTGGTAGGTAGGAAGGAAGGAAGAAATGTATGTGTGTGTGTGAGAGAGAGAGAGAGAGAGCGCTAAGTCAACATGGCATACAAATTTTATAGTTTCCCGAAAAACTAAGTTAGTATTTTTATCTATCCTTGTTAAAATTAACTTAATCCTACGCAGTCTGTTTTAAGTCAGTTTGAATTTAGTTGCCATTATTTAACACTGATAAAATATATTAATTCCGTGACGTTCAGACTTGTTTTCTAGTAAACATCAGGCTGCTTGGCCAGAGGTGTCACTGGTTTATAAGTACAGTCTGTAAGATGTGGCTAAGAGACTCGATATTTACATGTGTATCAGAATGTGCGTGTTATTAGAGAAGTCCCTGAGTAATAGTGTGGATGTGTAACATAGTGAAACGTGCTAGAAACTATTTAGTGCGAACTATGAGACTATATAAATCCCGATGCATAGGCGAAACGTTGTTCCAGTTAAGATTCCAAGAGTTGGTTGTGAGCTTTATCAACAACTGCTATAAGAATATAGAATAAGATTAGAACTCATGGCAATGACCTCGTGTCACAACCCCCCTTCCCAACATGTCTTTTATGTCTACCTACATGTTGATGGTTACATGGATCAGCGCCATCCACTGTGGCCAGGTATCTGACTACCCCGCCTGACTGCCTGATCCATCAGGCTATTGATACTAGCAGGACGGAGTTCTACGTAAACAGTTATTTTCAGGCCAGTGACAAAGAATACCAACAATACTCGCACACACCTTACAACCCCACCCCCCACTCATTGTACCATATTCGACTCAAAATGTGAAAGTTTCCACAGTTAGTACCACGACCAGCCATACACCCCATAGTTATGGTGAAAATTAAACTCCCACCAACACAAAAAATACCATACACAGACATGACTCAAGAATGAGCATCACGTGAGGGATACACGCGCTATACCCAAACCTTTATTTACTCATGAAAATTAGATCTGGCCTAACTGAATCCTGGTTAACACCTAAACACAATCTAAATTTACATAAAAACTGAATATGACACAAGACGGACTTGACTAAATGGGAGGCCTCTTTCTCTTCTTTCTACTACCACCAAAGAACACTTGTATGTTAACCCTTAACACTAAATCGATGTCCTAATGATAAACCTTAAATTAGAGCCGCGTCTGGAGACACTTGCCTTACTTCCCGACAAACCTTACCTAACCTAACACTATCTTGCATCTCACAGAAATATGTAAGCCAGGAACGCTGAACACACATCAACTAGATCAACTACAAACACTAGTCATTAATTTCAATTAAAGGTTAACTTGATGCAAAACCACCCAACACGGAGCAGAGGTATTCAGAACACTGCAGGTTAAGATATTAATCATGTACTGTTTCCACACCTTACCAAATACTTCCAAAACTGGCTACAAATCATCTCTCGATGTATGCTTAGTCTCGGTTCAGCTAATGGACCTGTTGATAGCGGTGTTTACAAACCACTTATGATATTTAGTAATTTCAAACAACTTAACCATTATTACTTCCAAAATGGAACTTTGACATCATTTTTAGACCCCGGTGTGAGGGTACTCTTAATTCCTGACACACACATGGAGAAACATGTAGAGTTAAGCCAATCTGAAATCACTGCAGATTTAAACCATTCCTTCAAATACTTTTTCTCAAAAAGCAAATGGAAAGCAATTTAAAACACCACTGAAGCCCTGGTGGAACCCTGATTGTATATGGGCAGTCCCACACCTGCCACAAAAACATGGGTAGCATAGAGCATCACAGGTTGCCCAACACTGTCATCATAACTACCAAACTGCCCAGGAACGAACATCTAAGAAAACTCATCTATGTAAGAAATCGCCTCGGTTCAGCAGCTCACAGTCAATGATCACAGTCACAGTCAATGATCACAGTCACAGTCAATGATCACAGTCACAGTCAATGATCACAGTCACAGTCAATGATCACAGTCACAGTCAATGATCACAGTCACAGTCAATGATCACAGTCACAGTCAATGATCACAGTCACAGTCAATGATTACAGTCACAGTCAATGATCACAGTCACAGTCAATGATCACAGTCACAGCATAATCACAGTCACAGCATGATCACAGTCACAGCATGATCACAGTCACAGCATAATCACAGTCACAGCATGACCACAGTCACAGCATGATCACAGTCACAGCATGATCACAGTCACAGCATGATCACAGTCACAGCATGATCACAGTCACAGCATGATCACAGTCACAGCATAATCACAGTCACAGCATGACCACAGTCACAGCATGATCACAGTCACAGCATGATCACAGTCACAGCATGATCACAGTCACAGTCAATGATCACAGTCACGGTCAATGATCACAGTCACAGCATAATCACAGTCACAGCATGACCACAGTCACAGCATGATCACAGTCACAGCATAATCACAGTCACAGCATGATCACAGTCACAGCATGATCACAGTCACAGCATAATCACAGTCACAGCATGATCACAGTCACAGCATGATCACAGTCACAGCATGATCATAGTCACAGCATGATCACAGTCACAGCATGATCATAGTCACAGCATGATCATAGTCACAGCATGATCACAGTCACAGCATGATCATAGTCACAGCATGATCACAGTCACAGCATGATCACAGTCACAGCATGATCATAGTCACAGCATGATCACAGTCACAGCATGATCATAGTCACAGCATGATCATAGTCACAGCATGATCACAGTCACAGCATAATCACAGTTACAGCATAATCACAGTCACAGCATGATCACAGTCACAGCATGATCATAGTCACAGCATAATCACAGTCACAGCATGATCACAGTCACAGCATGATCACAGTCACAGCATGATCATAGTCACAGCATGATCACAGTCACAGCATGATCATAGTCACAGCATGATCACAGTCACAGCATGATCACAGTCACAGCATGATCACAGTCACAGCATGATCATAGTCACAGCATGATCACAGTCACAGCATGATCACAGTCACAGCATGATCACAGTCACAGCATGACCACAGTCACAGCATGATCACAGTCACAGCATGATCATAGTCACAGCATGATCCACAGTCACAGCATGATCACAGTCACAGCATGATCACAGTCACAGCATGATCACAGTCACAGCATGATCACAGTCACAGCATGATCACAGTCACAGCATGATCACAGTACAGCATGATCACAGTCCAGCATGATCACAGTCACAGCATGATCACAGTCACAGCATGATCACAGTCACAGCATGACCACAGTCACAGCATGATCACAGTCACAGCATGATCATAGTCACAGCATGATCACAGTCACAGCATGATCACAGTCACAGCATGATCACAGTCACAGCATGATCACAGTCACAGCATGATCACAGTCACAGCATGATCACAGTCACAGCATGATCACAGTCACAGCATGACCACAGTCACAGCATGATCACAGTCACAGCATGATCATAGTCACAGCATGATCACAGTCACAGCATGATCACAGTCACAGCATGATCATAGTCACAGCATGATCACAGTCACAGCATGATCACAGTCACAGCATGATCACAGTCACAGCATGATCACAGTCACAGCATGATCACAGTCACAGCATGACCACAGTCACAGCATAATCACAGTCACAGCATGATCACAGTCACAGCATGATCATAGTCACAGCATAATCACAGTCACAGCATGATCACAGTCACAGCATGATCACAGTCACAGCATGATCACAGTCACAGCATGATCACAGTCACAGCATGATCATAGTCACAGCATGATCACAGTCACAGCATGATCATAGTCACAGCATGATCACAGTCACAGCATGGTCACAGTCACAGCATGATCACAGTCACAGCATGATCATAGTCACAGCATGATCACAGTCACAGCATGATCACAGTCACAGCATGATCACAGTCACAGCATGATCATAGTCACAGCATGATCACAGTCACAGCATGATCATAGTCACAGCATGATCACAGTCACAGCATGATCACAGTCACAGCATGATCACAGTCACAGCATGATCATAGTCACAGCATGATCACAGTCACAGCATGATCACAGTCACATCATGATCACAGTCACAGCATGATCACAGTCACAGCATGATCATAGTCACAGCATGATCACAGTCACATCATGATCATAGTCACAGCATGATCACAGTCACAGCATGATCACAGTCACAGCATGATCACAGTCACAGCATGATCATAGTCACAGCATGATCATAGTCACAGCATAATCACAGTCACAGCATGATCACAGTCACAGCATGATCATAGTCACAGCATGATCACAGTCACAGCATGATCATAGTCACAGCATGATCACAGTCACAGCATGATCATAGTCACAGCATGATCATAGTCACAGCATAATCACAGTCACAGCATGATCATAGTCACAGCATGATCACAGTCACAGCATAATCACAGTCACAGCATGACCACAGTCACAGCATGATCACAGTCACAGCATGATCACAGTCACAGCATGATCACAGTCACAGCATGATCATAGTCACAGCATGATCATAGTCACAGCATGATCATAGTCACAGCATGATCACAGTCACAGCATGATCACAGTCACAGCATGATCACAGTCACAGCATGATCACAGTCACAGCATGATCACAGTTAATGCAGAGTATGGGCAACATTCCCCTGCAACGAGGTACACTTGACACTCAGTTGACCTCAGCTAACTGCTAAAGATAGAATTCTCTACGAATTCACCATACTGCTTCTATCTTCACAACCCCCTACCTACCACCTACATTCCTACACTCACCCCCGCATACTACCTACATCTAATCTCACATACCACCTACAGTCAGTCTCACATACCAGCTCCTGCTTTCAAGGAATGTCATCTTGCTAATATTCTTAGGTACCATGTACCCGTTAACACAAGGCATAGTGGATTGCGTCTTGCCCCGGTGTAGAGGTGTCATCTTGCCCCGGTGTGGAGGTGTCATCTTGCCGTGGTGTGGAGGTGTCATCTTGCCGTGGTGTGGAGGTGTCATCTTGCCGTGGTATGGAGGTGACTCCAGAAGAGGGGGGGTATCAGCTCCATTCAGCCCTGAGGGACGGCCCTCTCAGAAAGGGCAATGGCGTCTTGCGCTTCCGCATCAATACTTTAATTGGAAGCATATGACCAGTGTGTCATAGACACGCCACTTCCTTGCAAGAGATCAGTGTTGCAACCATAGTGTGGGTTAATGAGAGGAAATTAATCTCTTACAAATAGCAGGAAAAGTAAGGAAACCTTGCACCCACTATGTGCAATTTGAGGCTAGCATGAATTGTTATCTATGCCCACACAACGAGGAAGTAAACATCCTGCATTGCTAATTGGTGCAGTTTGGCAAGGCAGAGAAAACTGCCGAGATCAGCGGCTAGGGGCAGCATCAAAGTGGCGGAGGGCGCCGCCGCGGGGTAGATTGATATAAACCACGAGACGAGGAACGTGTACGAGTGCATTGACCTTATAACAAGGGAACTTTTGCAGTGTGGCCTCGACCTCTGTCAATCTCCAGCATTACGATATAAATATTAAAAATAAGTGTGCTCAGCTTCTTATAGTGACATTATTGTGAGATGAACAAATAGACAAGTATTGAAGAACGTATAGTGACAGTGCGAGTGTTACAACTTTCCAGGATAAGTCAAGGACGTGTGACATTCCTCAAAAGACACTTTTCTTCAATCAAGACCCCAGATACCCGGGTGAATCAAGGGTCCCATACAAATACCCAGGTAAGTCTACTTAGACGTATTATAATTGACTGTGCAGTTAAAAACTAATGGTCAATCTAAGTAGATTACCACAAACCCGGTAACTGGTGGGCCATCGAGCCCAAAAAAGAGAGTACCTAAGGCACTGTTCAGTATTCAGTTACTGAATGTATATTGCCATAACTCCTCAGGGACAATTATTCTCATACTCACGTTTATAGTACTTTTTCACACAGCCCTCAGGGAGTGTATACGACAGCTCTTCAAGACACGTCCTTGGAGGCGGCTGCGAGGGCAGGAGCTGTCTTTCAAGCTAAGTTACCATCTACAGTTCACTATCTTTTGACTTAACTTGTTACATATCCCTAAAATCACTGTGGTGTGGAGGTGTCATCTCACTGTGGTGTGGAGGTGTCATCTCACTGTGGTGTGGATGTGTCATCTCACTGTGGTGTGGAGGTGTCATCTCACTGTGGTGTGGATGTGTCATCTCACTGTGGTGTGGTGTCATCTCACTGTGGTGTGGAGGTGTCATCTCACTATGGTGTGGAGGTGTCATCTCACTGTGGTGTGGAGGTGTCATCTCACTGTGGTGTGGAGGTGTCATCTCACTGTGGTGTGGAGGTGTCATCTCACTGTGTGGAGGTGTCATCTCACTGTGGTGTGGAGGTGTCATCTCACTGTGGTGTGGATGTGTCATCTCACTGTGGTGTGGTGTCATCTCACTGTGGTGTGGAGGTGTCATCTCACTATGGTGTGGAGGTGTCATCTCACTGTGGTGTGGAGGTGTCATCTCACTGTGGTGTGGATGTGTCATCTCACTGTGGTGTGGAGGTGTCATCTCACTGTGGTGTGGTGTCATCTCACTGTGGTGTGGTGTCATCTCACTGTGGTGTGGAGGTGTCATCTCACTATGGTGTGGAGGTGTCATCTCACTGTGGTGTGGAGGTGTCATCTCACTGTGGTGTGGAGGTGTCATCTCACTGTGGTGTGGAGGTGTCATCTCACTGTGTGGAGGTGTCATCTCACTGTGGTGTGGAGGTGTCATCTCACTGTGGTGTGGAGGTGTCATCTCATTGTGGTGTGGATGTGTCATCTCACTGTGGTGTGGTGTCATCTCACTGTGATGTGGTGTCATCTCACTGTGGTGTAGTGTCATTTCACTGTGGTGTTGTGTCATCTCACTGGTGTGGTGTCATCTCACTGTGGTGTGGTGTCATCTCACTGTGGTGTCATCTCACTGTGGTGTGGTGTCATTTCACTGTGGTGTGGTGTCATCTCACTGGTGTGGTGTCATCTCACTGTGGTGTGGTGTCATCTCACTGTGGTGTCATCTCACTGCGGTGTAGAGGTGTCAACCTTGTCTGGTCTACACTCAGACGCAGGTTGACCTCACAGAGAAACATTCACCATCGTTCACAGATTCATTCTTACCAGATGTGCGAGGACAATACAATTCATGAATGTAACGACATGAATTGTGGGAATGTTGCAGTTCGGAGGGTCATCTGAACTGTTATGTGCGCGCACTTCCGGCAGAACAGCAATTAAATGAACGATGGTGAGAGGGGACCCCAGTGAAATAGTTCACAATGCTATATTTTACTGGGTTATCCCAGGTTCATTCGACATAATGTACTTTTTAAGTGCCCATAACACGTGTGTGCCCCCAAGACTTTTGTCAAAAAAATACTAATGTACACAAAACCTAAAAAAGAAATTGAAGTTTCATTTTTGGGTCACTACCTTGGGTGACCTTACTTTGTGCCAGCCCGTCTTGGGTGACCTTACTTTGTGCCAGCCTGTCTTGGGTGACCTTACTTTGTGCCAGCCTGTCTTGGGTGACTTTACTTTGTGCCAGCCTGTCTTGGGTGACCTTACTTTGTGCCAGCCTGTCTTGGGTGACCTTACTTTGTGCCAGCCTGTCTTGGGTGACCTTACATTGTGCCAGCCTGTCTTGGGTGACTTTACTTTGTGCCAGCCTGTCTTGGGTGACCTTACTTTGTGCCAGCCTGTCTTGGGTGACCTTACTTTGTGCCAGCCCGTCTTGGGTGACCTTACTTTGTGCCAGACTGTCCTGGGTGACCTTACTTTGTGCCAGCCTGTCTTGGGTGACCTTACTTTGTGCCAGCCTGTCTTGGGTGACCTTACTTTGTACCAGCCTGTCTTGGGTGACCTTACTTTGTGCCAGCCTGTCTTGGGTGACCTTACTTTGTGCCAGCCTGTCTTGGGTGACTTTACTTTGTGCCAGCCTGTCTTGGGTGACCTTACTTTGTGCCAGCCTGTCTTGGGTGACCTTACTTTGTGCCAGCCTGTCTTGGAACACCGTACTTTTGTGAAAGAAATCTTATATGAACACCAACATGTTCCCCCTTCCCCCCCTCCCCCGCTCTTCTATTACAAATCCGTCAACTTGAGTCAAGTGGCGAAAATCGAAATACTAAAATTTATCCCAAGCAAAAGAAGCGTCCGCTCAAGAGAAGAATCAATATTTGCGTGAGGAGGATAAGGCGTGGTTATGAGGCCAGACACAGTACCATGATGACTGTCTTACTGCTCAACACAGTGAGCACCATGATGACTGTCTTACTGCTCAACACAGTGAGCACCATGATGACTGTCTTACTGCTCAACACAGTGAGCACCATGATGACTGTCTTACTGCTCAACACAGTGAGCACCAGCACCATAATGACTGTCTTACTGCACAACACAGTGAGCACCATGATGACTGTCTTACTGCTCAACACAGTAAGTACCATGATGACTGTCTTACTGCTCAACACAGTGAGCACCAGCACCATGATGACTGTCTTACTGCACAACACAGTGAGCACCATGATGACTGTCTTACTGCTCAACACAGTGAGCTCCGTGATGACTGTCTTCCTGCTCAACACAGTAAGTACCATGATGACTGTCTTACTGCTCAACACAGTGAGCACCAGCACCATGATGACTGTCTTACTCCTCAACATAGTGAGCACCAGAACCATGATGACTGTCTCACTGCTTAACACACAAGTGAACACCATGGTAACTTAATGCTCAACACATACTGAGCTCAATGGTAAGTAGGTAGTTCTGAGATTTAAAAGCAAAAGACTTTGACATGGATGATTGTTTAACATTTCTAGTAATTAAAAAGTACAACACACACATGAACATCCAAGATAAAAAAATAAATAAATGCTATCATACCAAATTAAATAAACAGCATCAGTTAAAAATCATATTAAATTGTAATGTCAGAAAAACTCTCCTAAAAGTTCCCCGAAGTCCCTACAGGTACCCCGGTAATTATATAAAAAGAAGATGAGGCCAGAGTCGTGGGCAAATGGTTAAAAATGCGTTCCACAGTCAGCTGCATGAGATAAACTACAGAAGTGGAGTACAGAAGCACCTGCGAATAAATGGATTTGGCGAGAGGTATCTGAAGTATGCTTGAGAGTGTTCCGGGGGTCAACGCCCCCGCGGACCGGTCCATGACCATGTTCCCGATCCTCAGTTAACCTAGTAGTCTCAAAGTTATATTCTTTTTGTTAAGGATCAAACATCGAAGTCGTGCTGAACCTCGTACAACTTTTTCTCGTATGTAGGGCGCGCTAGACCTGCTCTATATCACATGTCTGTGGTAGAGAGCGAGCTCTTTTGCATGTTGCTTAGTGCTCAACACATACTGAGCACCATGGTGACAGTGTTCAACAAATGCCAAGTGTACTGAGGTCACAATACAGTATGTTCAGCGAGACTTTAATCAACCTAAAGACTGACGACTCCAATTATTTTTTATGAACAGTACCCGAAACACTGCCAGTGTCTCCAACAATTCCGATGTAACCCAAACCCCACTAGACTTCGAAGTAGCCATTTATAGCATGTCCTTGGACTCGGCCCCAGGCCCAGATTTCTGAGCTTCAATTTTCATTAAGAATCGCCATAAACTGCTATCTCATGCCTTGCATATTTTACACAAAATACTTGGACATAGGTGTCATTCCACATTCATCAAAAACTGCTGACTCAGCCACACTCCACGAAAATGGCAGTAAAGCAATTGAAAAAAACATAGACCGGCAGTGCTAACGTCAAGCAAAAAAAAAAAAAAATTGTAAGGGTTCTAAGCAGCTATCATACCAAATGGAATCATACCCACACCATAACTGCATGGGTTTAGAGCGAGTAGCGCATTCCTTTCGCAACTGCTGGACCTCTATGGCACAGTCTTGGTGTAATAGGGCACAAAATGCATGCAGAGGAATAAGTGAAAAAGTGGGCAAATGGATATTTAACTTACTGACAAACAGACCCCAAAGAGTAATAGTAAACAGTGAAATCAGAGGGTGATACAGTGAAAAGCTCTGTTCCTCTAGGCACAGTACTCGCCCTCACTTATCTCTTTAATTCTTAAATCTGACATAGAGAGGGTCATCAATCGTAGCACTGCATCACCCTTTGGAAGCAATATAATAATCTTTATGAGAATGGCGCCCATAGAGGACACAGCAGACGTGTAAGCCGATGTTAAACAATTCTTCCAGGAAGCCACTGGAAATTTTTTTTTATATCAACTCAATGAGGAAAATTCAGTTACTCTGCTTTTGAAAAAACTGAGAAATTTAAAATAAACTGAGTGATAAATTCGAATCATTGAACAGAGCTGCGAGGGACTTGGTACACACAATGTCAGAGGATTTAAGAATCACAACTATGTTATTATTGCCACCTCAAGGAAAATGATAGATTTTAATAAGTAAAACTGTCACCCTCGGTGACAGTACTCAAAAACAGAGAGCATCATACTGTGTTAATGCTGAAGACATACTGAGTACCCTGGTGACAGTGCTCAACACACATATACTGAGTACCCTGGTGACAGTGCTCAACACACATATACTGAGTACCCTGGTGACAGTGCTCAACACACATACTGAGAACCCTGGTGACAGTGCTCAACACACACATACTGAGTACCCTGGTGACAGTGCTCAACACACACATACTGAGTACCCTGGTGACAGTGCTCAACACACACATACTGAGAACCCTGGTGACAGTGCTCAACACACACATACTGAGTACCCTGGTGACAGTGCTCAACAAACACATACTGAGTACCCTGGTGACAGTGCTCAACACACACATACTGAGAACCCTGGTGACAGTGCTCAACACACACATACTGAGTACCCTGGTGACAGTGCTCAACACACACATACTGAGTACCCTGGTGACAGTGCTAAACACACATATACTGAGTACCCTGGTGACAGTGCTCAACACACACATACTGAGTACCCTGGTGACAGTGCTCAACACATACATACTGAGTACCCTGGTGACAGTGCTCAACACACACATACTGAGAACCCTGGTGACAGTGCTCAACACACATATACTGAGTACCCTGGTGACAGAGCTCAACACACACATACTGAGTACCCTGGTGAAAGAGCTCAACACACACATACTGAGTACCCTGGTGACAGTGCTCAACACACACATACTGAGTACCCTGGTGACAGTGCTAAACACACACATAGTGAGAACCCTGATGACAGTGCTAAACACACACATACTGAGTACCCTGGTGACAGTGCTAAACACACACATACTGAGAACACTGGTGACAGTGCTCAACACACACATACTGAGTACCCTGGTGACAGAGCTCAACACACACATACTGAGTACCCTGGTGACAGTGCTCAACACACACATACTGAGAACCCTGGTGACAGTGCTCAACACACACATACTGAGTACCCTGGTGACAGAGCTCAACACACACATACTGAGAACCCTGGTGACAGTGCTCAACACACACATACTCAGAACCCTGGTGACAGTGCTAAACACACACATACTGAGAACCCTGGTGACAGTGCTCAACACACACATACTCAGAACCCTGGTGACAGTGCTAAACACACACATACTGAGAACCCTGGTGACAGTGCTCAACACACACATACTCAGAACCCTGGTGACAGTGCTATACACACACATACTGAGAACCCTGGTGACAGTGCTCAACACACACATACTGAGAACCGTGGAGACAGTGCTATACACACACATACTGAGAACCCTGGTGACAGTGCTAAACACACACATACTGAGAACCCTGGTGACAGTGCTATACACACATACTGAGAACCGTGGTGACAGTGCTAAACACACACATACTGAGAACCGTGGTGACAGTGCTAAACACACACATACTGAGAACCCTGGTGACAGTGCTCAACACACACATACTGAGAACCCTGGTGACAGTGCTCAACACACACATACTGAGTACCCTGGTGACAGTGCTCAACACACACATACTGAGTACCCTGGTGACAGTGCTCAACACACATATACTGAGAACCCTGGTGACAGTGATCAACACACATACTGAGAACCCTGGTGACAGTGCTCAACACACACATACTGAGAACACTGGTGACAGTGCTCAACACACACATACTGAGAACCCTGGTGACAGTGCTAAACACACACATACTGAGAACCCTGGTGACAGTGCTAAACACACACATACTGAGAACCCTGGTGACAGAGCTCAATACACACATACTAAGTACCCTGGTGACAGTGCTCAACACACACATACTGAGTACCCTGGTGACAGTGCTCAACACACACATACTGAGTACCCTGGTGACAGTGCTTAACACACCCACACTGAGAACACTGGTGACAGTGCTCAACACACACATACTGAGTAACCTGGTGACAGTGCTCAACACACACATACTGAGTACCCTGGTGACAGTGCTCAACACACACATACTGAGTACCCTGGTGACAGTGCTCAACACACACATACTGAGAACACTGGTGACAGTGCTAAACATACACATACTGAGAACCCTGTGACAGTGCTACAACACATGAACCCTGGTGACAGTGCTAAACACACACATACTGAGTACCCTGGTGACAGTGCTAAACACACACATACTGAGAACCCTGGTGACAGTGCTCAACACACACATACTGAGTACCCTGGTGACAGTGCTAAACACACACATACTGATAACCCTGGTGACAGTGCTCAACACACACATACTGAGAACCCTGGTGACAGTGCTAAACACACACATACTGAGAACCCTGGTGACAGTGCTAAACACACACATACTGAGAACCCTGGTGACAGTGCTCAACAACACATACTGAGAACCCTGGTGACACTGTAACACACACATACTGAGACCCTGGTGACAGTGCTCAACACACACATACTGAGAACCCTGGTGACAGTGCTCAACACAACATCTGAGAACCCTGGTGACAGTGCTCAAACACACATACTGAGACCCTGGTGACACTCAACACACACATACTGAGACCCTGGTGACAGTGCTCAACACACACATACGAGACCCTGGTGACAGTGCTAACACACACATACTGAGAACCCTGGTGACAGTGCTCAACACACATACTGAGTACCCTGGTGACAGTGCTCAAACACACATACTGAGACCCTGGTGACAGTGCTCAACACACACATACTGAGTACCCTGGTGACAGTGCTCAACACACACATACTGAGAACCCTGGTGACAGTGCTCACACACACATACTGAGACCCTGGTGACAGTGCTCAACACACACACTGAGTACCTGGTGACAGGCTCAACACACATACTGAGAACCCTGGTGACAGTGCTCAACACACATGAGTACCCTGGTGACAGTGCTAACACACACACTGAGACCCTGGTGACGTGCTAAACACACACATACTGAGTACCCTGGTGACAGTGCTCAACACACATACTGAGACCCTGGTGACAGTGCTCAACACACATGAGTACCCTGGTGACAGTGCTCAACACACATCTGAGTACCCTGGTGACAGTGTAAACACACAACTGAGTACCCTGGTGACAGTGCTCACACACACATACTGAGACCCTGGTGACAGTGCTCAACACACATACTGAGAACCCTGGTGACAGTGCTCAACACACATGAGACCCTGGTGACAGTGCTAACACACATGAGTACCCTGGTGACAGTGCTCAACACACACATGAGTACCCTGGTGACAGTGCTCAACACACATCTGAGACCTGGTGACAGTGCTCAACACACTGAGTACCCTGGTGACAGTGCTCAACACACATGAGTACCTGGTGAAGTGCTCAACACACATGAGTACCTGGTGACAGTGCTCAACACACATGAGTACCCTGGTGACAGTGCTCACACACATGAGTACCTGGTGACATGCTCAACACAATGAGTACCCTGGTGACAGTGCTCAACACACATGAGTACCCTGGTGACAGTGCTCAACACACATGAGTACCTGGTGACAGTGCTCAACACACACATCTGAGTCCCTGGTGACAGTGCTCAACACACATACTGAGTACCCTGGTGACAGTGCTAACACACACATATGAGTACCCTGGTGACAGTGCTCAACCACACAACTGAGTACCCTGGTGACAGTGCTCAACACACACACACTGAGTACCCTGGTGACAGTGCTCAACACACACATACTGAGTACCCTGGTGACAGTGCTCAACACACACATAATGAGACCCTGGTGACAGTGCTCACACACACTGGTCCTGGTGAGTGTCACACACAACTGAGTACCCTGGTGACAGTGCTCAACACACACTGAGTACCCTGGTGACAGTGCTCAACACACACACTGAGTACCCTGGTGACAGTGCTCAACACACATGAGTACCTGGTGAAGTGCTCACACACATGAGTACCCTGGTGACAGTGCTCAACACACATGAGTACCCTGGTGACAGTGCTCAACACACATGAGTACCCTGGTGACAGTGCTCAACACACATGAGTACCCTGGTGACAGTGCTCAACACACATGAGTACCCTGGTGACAGTGCTCAACACATGAGTACCCTGGTGACAGTGCTCAACACACATGAGTACCCTGGTGACAGTGCTCAACACACATACTGAGACCCTGGTGCAGTGCTCAACACACTGAGAACCCTGGGACAGTGCTCAACAATGAGTACCCTGGTGACAGTGCTCAACACACATGATACCCTAGGTGACAGTGCTCAACACACATCTGAGTACCTTGGTGGAGTTCTCAAACATGAGAACCGGTGACAGTCTCAACACAGTGAGTCACTCCTGGTAACTAGTGCTCAAACACACATGAGTACCCTAGTGACAGTGTCAACACATACTGAGTACCTTGGTGACAGTGCTCAACACATGAGTACCATGGTGACAGTGCTCATACACACATGAGTACTGGTGACAGTGCTCAACACACATGAGTACCCGGTGACAGTGCTCAACACACATGAGTACCTGGTGACAGTGCTCAACACACATGAGTACCATGGTGACAGTGCTCAAAACACACATGAGTGAACCATGGTGACCAGGTGCTGCTCAACACACACACTGAGTACCCTGGTGACAGTGCTCAACACACACTGAGTACCATGGTGACAGTGCTCAACACACACACTGAGTACCCTGGTGACAGTGCTCAACACACACACTGAGTACCCTGGTGACAGTACTCAACACACATGAGTACCATGGTGACAGTGCTCAAACACACTGAGTACCCTGGTACAGTGCTCAACACACTGGTCCTGGTGACAGTGCTCAGCACACACTGAGTACCCTGGTGTCAGTGCTCAACACACATACTGAGTACCCTGGTGACAGTGCTCAGCACACACACTGAGTACCCTGGTGTCAGTGCTCAACACACATACTGAGTACCCTGGTGACAGTGCTCAACACACATACTGAGTACCAGAAGCTAAGGAAGAGGAAAAATAGAGGAAGGAGGAGAATGGCGGAATAGTAGTAGTAGGTAAAAAAAGAAGGGAATAATGAGAAAAAATGAGGAAGAATGAGAGGAAGAGAAAGAAACGAATGAAGGAAGATAATGAAAAGGGGAGGAAATGCAGAAGGAAGAGGCTTGATGGAGGAGGAGGAAGAGAAAGGAGGGAACAATAAATGAGAGTGCAGTTCACTCTTCCTGGTGTAAACTTTATGGTAAATTCATCAAAAATAAAACACTAAACTTTCACACCCGTCAATCACTCATCGCAGTAATTAAACGTCAAGAATCCGCAAAAAATACACAAACCTATTTTTACTTGCCGTTAAAAAGAGCTGCTAGAGGAAATAATGCAGGTAAAGCTTCAGCCAGGTTAAATTATTAATTATTTAGTTTCATTTATTGTAATATTTATATGATGCGCTAAGCCCGCGTGGGCCATTCAGCTCAGAAACTGTTGGATGCACGAGTGTCCTTCGCCTAAGAGCGAGCCACAAACACTGTAGTCTCAGGGTCACGCCCATACGCCCCTCCAGCTGAACGTGCTGGGCGTAGCGTCTGACATGATCTTTGTTGACGCCACGACAAAACATTGCCAGTCGTACTTGTTATAAAAGTGTTTCTTTCAACATGTGGAGGCAAGTTGATACTTTTTAAAATCAGAAGTTTTTTTTTAGCGTACAGAACATTCGGTGTTATTAGCAATAAAAAATAAAACATGTAACAAGAGCGAAGATAATATTAAGAAATACAAACTTAGCATGAATAAAATGACAAATGTTATCACGCCAAGTTAAAATCAACTTTAGTTAAAATTCCCATTAATATTTCCTCGAGATCTCTACAGGCAACTGGTAATTATAAAACCATCACAAAGGCTAAAAAGGGGCTAAACTATAGGCAAACAAACATTCCAAAATCAGCTGCATGCCACAACCTACACAGTCAGGTGGAGCAGAGGATCACCAGCAAACAGGTGGCTATTTTTCAAGATGTACATGCCCGATCCTCAATCAATAGAAATTCTTCTCAAAGTGGTGGTTCCTGTTGAAGGATAAGGGACAAACACCCACATCGTGCCGAATCCCACATAACCTGCATCTCGTCTGTAGGACCCACCACATCACAAGGACAATTCCATGTATGTAGTCCATGAGTCACTAAGGCCGAAGCCTGCTATAGAGCAGGCTCAGTATAGCAGCCTTTGCCTCGGCATCCACCTGTTCATTTTCCGGGATACCAGTATGGACCTGACACCAACAGAACTCCACAATGTTTGTGCCGCCCACAGGATGGGCGTGTCGCGACTGCCGCCCACAGGATGGGCGTGTCGCGTCTGCCGCCCACAGGATGGGCGTGTCGCGACTGCCGCCCACAGGATGGGCGTGTCGCGACTGCCGCCCACAGGATGGGCGTGTCGCGACTGCCGCCCACAGGATGGGCGTGTCGCGTCTGCCGCCCACAGGATGGGCGTGTCGCAACTGCCGCCCACAGGATGGGCGTGTCGCGACTGCCGCCCACAGGATGGGTGTGTTGCGACTACCGTCCACAGGATGGGCGTGTCGCGACTGCCGCCCACAGGATGGGCGTGTTGCGACTGCCGCCCACAGGATGGGCGTGTCGCGTCTGCCGCCCACAGGATGGGCGTGTCGCGACTGCCGCCCACATGATGGGCGTGTCGCGACTGCCGCCCACAGGATGGGTGTGTCGCGACTGCCGCCCACAGGATGGGTGTGTTGCGACTACCGTCCACAGGATGGGTGTGTTGTGACTACCGTCCACAGGATGGGTGTGTTGTGACTACCGTCCACAGGATGGGTGTGTTGTGACTACCGTCCACAGGATGGGTGTGTTGTGACTACCGTCCACAGGATGGGTGTGTTGTGACTACCGTCCACAGGATGGGTGTGTTGTGACTACCGTCCACAGGATGGGTGTGTTGTGACTACCGTCCACAGGATGGGTGTGTTGTGACTACCGTCCACAGGATGGGTGTGTTGTGACTACCGTCCACAGGATGGGTGTGTTGTGACTACCGTCCACAGGATGGGTGTGTTGTGACTACCGTCCACAGGATGGGTGTGTTGTGACTACCGTCCACAGGATGGGTGTGTTGTGACTACCGTCCACAGGATGGGTGTGTTGTGACTACCGTCCACAGGATGGGTGTGTTGTGACTACCGTCCACAGGATGGGTGTGTTGTGACTACCGTCCACAGGATGGGTGTGTTGTGACTACCGTCCACAGGATGGGTGTGTTGTGACTACCGTCCACAGGATGGGTGTGTTGTGACTACCGTCCACAGGATGGGTGTGTTGTGACTACCGTCCACAGGATGGGTGTGTTGTGACTACCGTCCACAGGATGGGTGTGTTGTGACTACCGTCCACAGGATGGGTGTGTTGTGACTACCGTCCACAGGATGGGTGTGTTGTGACTACCGTCCACAGGATGGGTGTGTTGTGACTACCGTCCACAGGATGGGTGTGTTGTGACTACCGTCCACAGGATGGGTGTGTTGTGACTACCGTCCACAGGATGGGTGTGTTGTGACTACCGTCCACAGGATGGGTGTGTTGTGACTACCGTCCACAGGATGGGTGTGTTGTGACTACCGTCCACAGGATGGGTGTGTTGTGACTACCGTCCACAGGATGGGTGTGTTGTGACTACCGTCCACAGGATGGGTGTGTTGTGACTACCGTCCACAGGATGGGTGTGTTGTGACTACCGTCCACAGGATGGGTGTGTTGTGACTACCGTCCACAGGATGGGTGTGTTGTGACTACCGTCCACAGGATGGGTGTGTTGTGACTACCGTCCACAGGATGGGTGTGTTGTGACTACCGTCCACAGGATGGGTGTGTTGTGACTACCGTCCACAGGATGGGTGTGTTGTGACTACCGTCCACAGGATGGGTGTGTTGTGACTACCGTCCACAGGATGGGTGTGTTGTGACTACCGTCCACAGGATGGGTGTGTTGTGACTACCGTCCACAGGATGGGTGTGTTGTGACTACCGTCCACAGGATGGGTGTGTTGTGACTAACGTCCACAAAAAAAATTAAGACAAATTTAATAATATTTGCCAGATGCGAGTGAATACTGAGGTGAATCTAGGATTCTAGAGCAAGGGGAAAAAATAGAAAAATGAAAAAATAGAGCCTGTATTATTGATTACATAGGTGACGAGCGGCTCACACAGTCGCCTTATCTGGAGTCAAGCCTTTATTATCAGCATAATCCTTCTCCCCTCCCCTACCCTGCTTTCCCCTCTTTCCTCCCCAACCCCTCCATCCTCTCAAGCCTCCCTCTCCCCACTTACCTTTCCAGTATTCCCACTCAATCCTCTCTCCGGATCAGTTAAAGTCGGTGCCGGATCAGCCGGGCTGTGGTTCGTGCGTTGGACTACGTGCGACCAGCAGTAACAGCCTGGTTGATCAGGCCCTGATCCACAGGGAGGCCTGGTCGTGGACGGGCCGCGGGGGCGTTGATCCCCGGAATACCCTCCTGGTAGACTTTCTTTCTCCATCTACCCCTCCGCCCACTCGTCGCTCACCACTCACCCACCCATCTCCCCGCCCACTCACTCCCGCACCTTGGAACCTCTCAACAAAACTCTCCACTTTTCTTGCCGTTTACTGATATGAAAGGGTACCAGGTCAGGTCAGGTCAGGTCAGGTCAGGTCAGGTAGGCTCGAAGGAGAGGATATAAGAGGGAAGAAGGGAGAGGGGTAAGAGAAGGTAGGACGAAAAATTGAGGAATGTGAGCAAGTAATAATGAGACCAGAAAGAAAGGAGAAGAAAGAGATGGAGAAGAGGGAAAGAATAGAAGAAACAAGAAGAGATTTAGATTTTGTCGCCAAAGCAACTGGTTTACCGAGCATGTATATCCATCCTGTGGACCGTAGCCCAAGAATTTATGGACACACAAAAAGCCTAGAAAACACACAAAGAAGAGTTAACGGGTTTTCCTTCTGGATATATATTTTTATATTCAAGTTGCTTCACTTATTACAAATAAATTTTAAAAACCAGCACTGAAGGAGGCTTACTAGGCAGCCTTACTCAGAACAACCTAAACCCACTCATTGTTTCCATTGGTATAGCGATACCAGCAACCAGTTAATGAGGACACGTAAACACATAGGTGTCCCTATCCACATATCCACGTCTAACCTACACTTAAAATTACGTAAAATATTTACTTCAGTGATGCTACTTGGACGCATAGCCCACTTATCCACAACATATCCAAATCAGTGTTTCTTTTGTATCCTGCACAAACCCGAAGTTATCCAACTTTACTTCACTCGTAAACCCTGAGTTATGGTGGCAGTAGAGTGGCTTCTCAGGGCTCCCAGTGTACCCTGATGGAGGTGCTGCTTATAAAGAGGACCAACCTTGTCAACCCCCCCTCTGTACCATCTCCATACGCACACATGGCCAGTCTGTAAAATGGAAAACATGAGATCATTAGGATAAAAATAAACTTACTAGTCCACACTGGGCAACTATCACACCAAGTCTCACACCATAATGTATTCTTCCTCCCACCCCCAGAGTACAGACACCATTGAAGAGCATATTGCTATATGCTCCTCCCACCCCCAGAGTACAGACACTACTGTATTGTGTGCTATTTTCAGCTATTTATCCTCTTCTTTGTAACACTACATAGTAAAACACAGCTAATAATATTTGTATCAACATAAAATTTATATATTTGAGAATGTGTAGAATTTAAATTAAATGGCATAGCCTTGTATATTAAATGCAATATTGAAAAATGAATTTTGATTTTGCACAAGGCTTAGGATTATATATAGAATATGCAGAAAGATGTCAGAGTATGTTAAAAACCACCAGAAAAATTGTCAGTTGGATTGGATACGTCTTTGATCTCTCCAGAGCCTATATTATGATAACTTTATGTACGTCCCTCAAGGACGAGTGGAGCCGCCATTATTTTAAAGTCATTAGTATTATGATCATAAGACGCACACCCCCACCTGTTATTTTTGGTTTATTTTGAAGTCACTAGTACTATGATCATGAGACCCACAAGTTAAACTTCAGTTGCTTAGCTATCATTACACGATACCGTCATCCTGGTATCGTGTGTCGAGAAGTAGCCATTGTTGAAAGACATGTTGCACTTATTTTCGTATTTTTCGAGTTACACATCACGTATGGAATTTGTTTGTCAAGGAATTGCTTAAAGAGTAGACAAACACTTGCTTACTCTTTATAGACTATTTACGATATCCTAGAAACAAGAAGCTGTTATTAGCGCAAATGTATATAGAGACTAAGGAAACATTTAATAATACATTAAACAGACTATAATTACTTGAATCTAGGCCACAAGAACATATGCTTAGTTATACTTACGAGGAGTTTGTTTCGGCTATACCTTATAACGCCTAGCCTACGTAGAGGCTATTCCCCAGACCAGTACATCTGAAATTAGTATCAATTTTAAGAGAATTTTACCTGATGGAGTTCATTCCTACCTCATGGCGTTCATTCCTACTTCATGGCGTTCATTCCTACTTCATGGCGTTCATTCCTACCTCATGGCGTTCATTCCTACCTGATGGCGTTCACTCCTACCTGATGGCGTTCACTCCTACCTGAGGGCGTTCACTCCTACCTGAGGGCGTTCACTCCTACCTGAGGGCGTTCACTCCTACCCGAGGGCGTTCACTCCTACCCGAGGGCGTTCACTCCTACCCGAGGGCATTCACTCCTACCCGAGGGCGTTCACTCCTATCTGAGGACGTTCACTCCTACCTGAAGACGTTCACTCCTACCTGAGGGCGTTTACTCCTTCCTGAAGACGTTCACTCCTATCTGAGGACGTTCATTCCTACCTGAAGACGTTCACTCCTACCTGAGGGCGTTTACTCCTAACTGAGGGCGTTCACTCCTACATGAGGGCGTTCACTCCTACCTGAGGGCGTTCACTCCTACCTGAGGGCGTTCACTCCTACCTGAGGGCGTTCACTCCTACCTGATGGCTTTCATTTCTACGTGATTGCGTTTGTTTCTAGTGCGTGAATGCTCTTACTAGGCTTTATATATACAAGACTTGCTGCTACAGACACGTGCCCGTCTGTCTTCTATTCACGCCGTGGATTTCCCTCACTACTGAGTCTAGAGATGTGTATCCATGGTGGTGCTTTTTCTTGGAACGCCAAATCTAGCATCCGCTCTCTACTGAACTAGTGCGCTACTCGCTCTTGTCTACGTCATTCTAGGCAGCCTTAGCAATTATGACTTGCTTGCATTTTAATTTAAGAACATGGAAACGAAGGAATACTGCAGCAGGCCTACTGGCCCATGCTAAGCAAGTGTGATTCATACCCACTCATGTACCCGTCCAACCTAGTTTAATAAAGATGCATAAATTTCTCACCTCAACGACGTTACCTGTGAGTTTGTTTTATTCCTATACAACTTTACTGCCAAACCAGTACTTCCCAATATTTCTTCTAAATCCAATTTTTTCCACCTTGAATCCACTGATGCGAGTCTTGTCTTGGTAAGATATTTTCAACACACTATGTATGTCCCCTTTATTTATTCCTGTGTCTCATTTGTGCACAAGAAGTTATATCTACCCTCATTCTACACCTTTCCAAAGAATTAAAGTTTAATGCACTCAGCCTATATTCGTAGAAAATGTTTCTAATACATGGAATCAACTTTGTCATCCTTTTTCGTATATTTTCCAGTGCAATTATGTCCATCCTCTAGTATGAAGACCAGAACTGAGGAGCATAATCCAAAAGAGGTCTAACCAAAGATATGTAAGTGTAACCAGGTCTCTCCATAGTTTTTAAAATGCCCACCTAGGCACGACTTCCATATACCTGGGTATGGAAGCCCCGCGTGCAGCGAGTCAAACATGTAGGGTGCTCCCCGCTCTTACGACAGCTGCCAGAACAACATCTTCCTCTCCTGAGGTCTGGTTTGCCACTCGCTCTGCCTCGTGTACCCACAGCTAATAAACTGTCTAGTCTTCTGTGAGTTTATCATATCGTGCATAGTTTCCTGCTCACCAGGAACCACGTTAATAACCGCACCAACAATGGACAAGTTAGACTGACCATACCAGCACCACTTACACACACCATTACAAATGTTGAAGTATTAACCTTAGGACTTCTATTATTTATACTTCTTGATATGAAGCTAAGAATTCTATCAGTTTTATTGTGAATAGTTATGTATTGTTATAATGGCTTTAAATTTCTGCTACAGAGAACTAGATCTTTTTCGCATTCACTTTGACTATCTATATTGTTTAGTTTATAAGTGTCATAATTATAATTCCTTTTCCTTACACTTGTCTGCATTGAACTGCATCAGTCACTTCTCCGACCACAACAAGCTATTCAGGTCATCCTGTAGCCTTCTAGTGTACACATCACAAATTATTTAACAGCCTATTTTAATGTCATTGGCAAACTCAGCAGTGTCATTTATGGAGATAGTGAACAACAACAAGAGTTCCGACACTGACTCCTGTGGCACAGCGCTCGTAACAAGATCCTATTCTAATTTCTCCCCATTAATCCAAATTCTGCTGTCAGTTTGTCAGCCATCCCTCGACCCAGGAGAGAATTTCTCCAGTTCCATTTGCCGCAACTATCTTAATTAGTTTCCTGTGTGGAACTTTATCAAAGGCCTTACCGAAGTCCATATACACAATATCATATTGGTCTACCACCTTGAATACTTTTACGAAAAAGGTTAGTAAATTTGAAAGGTAGGAAAGCACCTTTCTACAACCATTCTGAGATGCACTGATAAAATTATATTTTTGAAAGTGGCTTCCACTTGTGGGAAAGTTATGGAGTCAACTTTCCCACAATTTATGTTAAACTGATTGCTCTATAAATAGGTATCACATTTACTATTTTCTAGTTATCTAGTACAATACCTGCTTGTAGTGATATGTTTTAATATTGGTAGAATTACCGACAATAGGTTAAGTAAAAGGACACAAATGCAACTAATGTGACATTTTATTGTGGCAACGCTTCGCTCTCCAGGAGCTTTGTCAAGCCGTTACAAACAATACATGGACACAGAGGGTATATATAGGCTCAGAGTGAGGTGTAATACTAGTGGTGGTAGAAGTAGTAGTGATATAAGTTGTAATAGTAGTAGTAATACAATAAGGTAGAACAATCAACTTGCACATGAGTAAAAGGTTAAAGCAATTACTTGGGTAGTATAAAAATAGGTTAGACAAATATTTCTGTTGGAGGTTGGTGGGAAGGACTATGTATCTTCTCAGCAGTGTCTTCTCTGGGTGTGTTGAAGATGTTTAAAGCCCGTCGTCTGCAGTCTCTAATAAAGTGACGAGGATAATGAAGTTTAGAAAAAACTTGTTCAATAAGGAAGCATTCTTCCTCAAGGAACTCGTTGCTGCAGATTCTGAGTGCGCGCAGGAAAAAGCCTATAATAACACTACGTTTAGTTTTGGTGTCGTGGTGAGAGTAGAAGTGGAGAAGATCGTGTTGGTTGGTAGGTGTTCGATAGACTTTGACCATGAACTTCGTTTTAAAGTCTATCGAAAACCTACCAATTGGTAGGTTCACATGCACCATAATGTCTTTCACTGGATGTTCTTCATGGTAGAATCTGACCCAACGATCAAGGATATTATTTGCTTAAATTTTCTTTTTTGTATCAACTTTTCCGTCATAATCTAATGAGAGTGTAATCAGGCCAAGCATTAAACCCGGAAGGGTTATACAGCGCTGCAGGGATATACTAACGGAGGAAAATGTGGAGGTTAGCAGGGAGTGAGGGAGGAAGATTGTACAAAAGTAAGGGTTACTGGGGGTAGAAGATATTGCTAAAGGTAAAATCAAATAAAAAACTCAATGTACTTCAGGGTTTCCGTTCTCTTACCTTCCATGTATCTCACCACTTGTACACGATGCGCCTATTCACTATGAATATGATAATGGTATACAATACCACAAGTTGATATATACAACAGTTAGGCAACTTTATTCCGAAACGTTTCGCCTACACAGCAGGCTTCTTCAGTAGAGTACAGAGGCAGCAGAAGCAATAGAGATATAAAGATGTAATCAGTCCATCAACCTTCAAGAGTGAAGGACTGATTACATCGTGTTTACATCTCTACTGCTTCTGCTGCCTCCTCTGTACTTGACTGAAGAAGCCTACTATGTAGGCGAAACGTTTCGAAATAAAGTTACATAACTGTTTCACATGTGTCTAAGTTATCAGCCTATTCACTGTCCTTACATTGTGCTGCCTTATGTTCACTGTGTACATTTGTACTCTTATCCTTGATCAATCACTGGGTATTTCAGTGTGCTTGATTTTCTTGTACTGTGTTTTGTACACTTACGTTAAACAACGCGTCCATTACTGATTTTAACTTGGAATGACACTTATCAGTATTAAATATTCTAGGTGTTATATGCAACACTGAGTCAGGGACCAGGACCCAGTGAACAAGTCAGGGACCAGGACCCAGTGAACAAGTCAGGGACCAGGACCCAGTGAACAAGTCAGGGGCCAGGACCCAGTGAGTGAATCAGGGACCAAGACCCAGTGAGTGAGTCAGGGACTAAGACTCAGTGAGTCAGGAACCAAGAACCAGTGACTGAATCAGGGACCAGGACCCAGTGAACAAGTCAGGGACCAGGACCCAGTGAGTGAATCAGGGACCAAGACCCAGTGAGTGAGTCAGGGATCAGGACTCAGTGAGTCAGGGATCAGGACTCAGTGAGTCAGGGACCAGGACTCAGTGAGTGAGTCAAGGGCTGCATAAATAATGGTATACAATACCGACACCAGAGTTCGAGACAAATTCAGTATAATGTGAACTTTTATTAACAACGTTTCCCCTAAACTTTTAACTATCAAGTCACAAGTTTTTTTTTTTACTTAAAAAAATTCATTTTTTGGCCGAAAAGTTGTTAATAATATTATCACATTATACTACATCTGAGAGTCAGGAGGTTGGAAGACCTAATGAACAAGTCAGGGACTCGAATACCCAATTAGCGAGCCAGGGAAAACAATTAGTCAACAGCAAACTGCAAGCAGTCATGGGCTGAAGCAGCCAGCCAACAACAGTGAAAAACCTGTCAGGGCATCCCCCAAGTATGTACCAGGTGGCGCACCTAAGCGACCTCCTTTCATTGTTGGTTAGGGATTGAATTTGTTGTGCAGGAAATACAATTTACACGAATTAATAATCGCCCTTGGTTTATGTATGAATTTTGATAATCCATTCGAATGAATTTTGCCAAGACTATTGATTATTGAAAAAATTAAAAGTATTCAGTTTTGAGTATTCCTGCCGTTGTTAATCCAGGCCATAGATATACACAGAGCAAATCTCTTAAGACTCACTCACTCTTTTTCCTTTACATAGCTTATTAATTTTAATGCACGTCTTATCTCCAACCTCTAAAAGCGTTGTCCCAGGTCTATGTCCTCGTAACTTAATTACTGGGGAAGGGATGGGAAGATAGCACTTACCTATATTTCCTACTACATATACTTTGCTTTACACTTTTTAATGCCTCTCAATTTAACTTTTCCACTGATTCCTTAGTTAAATCCAGCACCTAGGATGTGCTATGTGGCGATCTTTTTGTTTTAATTGGGTGTAAAACCTACATCCAACTACTTAAAGATTAATCATTTACTTACTGTTATTATTTACTGTTTAGTAATAAAATTAAACATCCCTTTTACCACCTTTGAACGTGACTACAGAATCCAGCAGTCAAAAATTGTCATCCTATTATCATCTTACTAGGTTGATTTTCTTACAAGATTCCCAAGGTCAATTTTCTAGCTCTCCAAATAAACTTACAGAAATTATTTTCATCATGTTAAGTTCGGTTAGGTATATACAAGTTATATACACCAATAATTATATTTAAATACGAAATGGTAGAATGAAATGGTCGCAACAAATGCGGGAAAGCGTTGGCCGAGAGTTACCGGGAAACTTGCAGTTACGGCAGGAGGCCAGCCGTAACTGCTGCAGTAACTCAACACCATTAAACCAACCCTTACCCGACTTTCACACACATTCTTAGCCACTTTACTTTGTTACTTAACACCGCCTGAGCAACTAGTTTACTCTGTATCATATGCCCTTCTTGTGAAATGTATTGCAAAAAAAAGTTATATAAAAAAACAGGATCACAGTAGGACATTGTGAAACCTCAATCGGCATAGTTACTTACAGCAATAAGATATTACAATCAATATGTATATTTCAGTCTTATCTTATAGATAATCATCTACCTAATTAAACAACTAAGAAAACCTATTATTGCCACTATAAACATTTGTCACTAGGTTACAGTCTGATCAACTAACAGGTCATTCAGCTAGCAGATGCAGCGTGGATATCTTAGCGTTTCAGATTTCACAATGAAAAGCTTTGCCATTTCCTGTAGAGAAATAACGGCAACAACCTAATATTATTTTTTCCACTCTTGCACTGCTCTACTGCTAAGCCAATTTTTCCGACTTCCACATATCCAAGATGAATCCAGTGTCAGGTGCTCTCCCGGGTAACATCTCCAGCACCCTGATCATAATTCCCCAGCATCTACGTCTCTCTTCCACTTGCACACCTCAAACATATCCTTTCATTGCACGTCTAGAGTGTGCAGACCGAGTTCCCACCACATCTTTTCAGGAAAGACTCCCGACTTAGAGGAACAATCATGTCATCTTTCTGCTCATGTCTTTATGAACGCAGCTTGGTCTATTTTGTAACAGCCACGCCACACAACCCAAACAGGCAGTATAGTCATGAAATTTCTGTCTCCTCGGGACAACGCAGAGGAACCTTCTACCCGTCACTTAATTTCCTGACAGATCCAAACAATTCTCAAGCCTGCTGTTCATTGGTGTTTATTCGCCAGAGAAATAACCGTGACACTGTTTCTTGTCATAAGATGAATTGTTCAGTGGCACCAGCCTGACCACTGACTGGAGCGCAACAAGGTGGTTTCTTAAAACCTAGAGGAATATGATAAAATCGAAGACTTGGCTAAATTAGCATTAAATATGGAGAATGTCTAGTAAAATATTGGTTTCTCGAAGTTTGAAAAAAAATGTTGCAACAGAATTAGCAAATGATGTTGGTGAAAAGAACAGAGGAGAAAGGAATTAGTAGACCCACTGCCCATCATAATGTGTCAGGTAAAACATTTCGTTGGAGAGAATAACAAGATCAGAAGAGTTCAAGGTGCTGTCACTGCTAGAATACAGCTACGTTATAAGTATCTCTGGCAGTACAGAGTGTATGGACATGCCAGTGATATAAAATAATGTCCAAACTTCCAACCATCCCCACAAACCCTGCAAGAAGCGACAAATCATTTCATTGTTAAAGATACTGTATCTGGAATCTTGAGATGGTATTTAAATTTTGCACCCACTAGATGAATATACTGCTACTTGATATGACTAACTAAATAATAACCAATGTGTTTAGTCATAAGACGCTATAATTTTCTTGAGACTGTATCTCTGTATTAATAGCACTGTAGAGATTAGTTATGTGAGGAGACTAATACATGAAATGACTAATATTTTTAATTGTGTATATACCAAGTGGAGTCTAATAAAGACCCATTGTGGCTGTGTAATCTTGATCTCCCTCGCTACTGCTCCCAGGATAAGCTACGGGAGCACTACCACCTCAGGCGGTGGAAGATATGATGAAATAATTTGAGTTGATCAGCTGCTCAGCCTTGAGAGGTGTTCATCAAGGTTGAGAGACTAACTACCACCAATCAAGGAAGAGAGGCTGATTACCTCAAACTACATCTTCAGGTCTTCCACTATCTCTAGTATTTATTCTCCGCATTGGACTGATGAAGCCACTGGTGGCCCGGTGGCCTGGTGGCTAAAGCTCTCGCTTCACACACGGAGGTTCGATTCCCGACGGGTGGAAACATTTCGACGTGTTTCCTTACACCTGTTGTCATGTTCACCAAGCAGCAAATAGGTACCTGGGTGTTAGTTGACTGGTGTGAGTCGCATCCTGGGGGACAAGATTGAGGACCCCAATGGAAATAAGACAGACAGTCCTCGATGACGCACTGATTTTCTTGGGTTACCCTGGGTGGCTAACCCTCCGGGGTTAAAAATCCGAAGAAAATCTTATCTTATCTTATCTGGTTGGCGGAACATCTCTCTAATAAAGATTCCCAAGTGTCTCACATGCAGAACTCACTGGTCCGTGTGGTTCATTAGCCCCATTATGAACACTCGTCCAACTCTGCCCCGGCCGGAGACCTGCCACTAAGCCTCGTATCCGATAATATTAAGTTCCAAACCCTTAAGAGATAATATTTTGTTGGATTTTTTAACCCAGAGGGTTAGCCACTCAAGATAACTCAAGAAAGTCAGTGCGTCCTCGAGTACTGTCTTATTTCCATTGGGGTCCTTCAGTCTTGTCCCCCAGAATGCGACCCATACCAGTCAACTAACACCCAGGTACCTACTTACTTGCTAGGAGAACGGGGACAGCAAGTGTAAGGAAACATACCCAATTTTTCCATCCGGCCGGGGATCGAACCTACCGTGTATTCCCGTGGCCTACCAGGCCACGGGACACCTTTAGCTCACAAACTATAATTCATTTCCCATCTCCCGGATAAAGACTCCACCATCCCTCAATACAACCGCATGTGCCACCCAGAAGTCCCTCTATGACCAGACTGTTTATTCCACTAATGAAAGTCTTTTTAAACACATTATCCACACCAACTGTAACATGTTAAACAACAAATATTAATTATATTTTCAAGTCATTAGGCGATCTTAATGCAGAACAAGCCAGCCTGCGTGATGCATTAAAAAACCTCAACTGTGATAATTTATGTAACTGTATTTACGTGTACCTGTGCCTAAATAAAGTTACCTAACAGTTCCCTCTACTGGACGACTCTCGTTCTACACAATAATAATAATAATAATAATAATAATAATAATAATAATAATAATAATAATAATAATAATAATAATAATAATAATAAAAAATAATAATAAATAATAATATCTTTAGTTCTACAAGTACATGTACAAGGTATACACACCTGTTTATGATTGCAACCATGTATAAAAGTAAGTAAGTAAATTTACTTACATGATTCATTACATTTGAAACTTGTGAGTTCATTACCTTTGTACCTTGTTCAGCTATTAAAACTTTGGGGCCCAGTCTCTGGACCCATTATATACCTCTATAATCTGTAAATACCTTTGTAACTTGTCATGATTGTGACCAAATCTACCCGAGTTCATTACCTTTGTAACTTGCTCAGCTATCAAAACTTTGAGGCCCAGTCCCTGGACCCATTATGTACCTCTGTAATCTTTTGACTACCACCCACAGGATGGGTATGGGCTGCATAATAAAGATATTAAACTAACTAACTAAAACACTATATAGAAAGCCCCTTGTTATGGTGAGCATTTCGGGCTACTTAGGTCAATTTTGTCTCAGGATGCTACTCACACCAGTCGACTAACACCCAGATACCCATTTTACTGATGGGGGAACAGTGCTTCACACTATACACAGCCAGCCGTAGCCGCTTTATTCGCAAGGGAAGGGGGGAATTACCCGACACATTGTTAAAGAATGACTAATTTAGTGGCGATGGCAAAGACGGTGTTGTCCTAGGACTAAGGGTATCCACTGGTCGTGTATCAGGCTTACTGGTCAGACTCGCTAGTCCGCATGCAGCCTTAGGCAAACCCGAGGAAACCAGACACCCAACTACCTGACACTTAAAGCAAATAAACACAAGTCGTAACAAATGCTTACCTCCCAACTCTGGGCATTCCAGCTCTCTGGACAACTTTACAATCCTCTTTACTTAAACTTACACTTTCTAATTACAAGTAACTGGTTATAAGCAAATAATCTATATTAAGAGTGCGTGCAGGCCTGTGTGACGTCACAACTCAATAACGAGCGTAAAAACATTATTCTATGACGCATCAGTATTTATAGAAGGTGAGAATTGAGGCAGGGATAGTGAGCGTGGGAAGAGAGCTTGTGAGCGTGGAAGAGAGCTTGAGAGCGTGGGAGATAGTGGGCTTAAGAGAGAGCTTGTGAGCGTGGAAGAAAGCAAGTGGATGTAGGAGAGTGTTAGTGGGCATGGGAGAGTAGGTTGCCGCGCGGCAACCCCATTGTGAAGTCTGGTCAGGCAAGACGAAAATGACTTCTTTGGAGGTAATCCCGTACTGGTGGGAGGGAGAGGGGAAGAGAGAGAGAGAGAGAGAGAGAGAGAGAGAGAGAGAGAGAGAGAGAGAGAGAGAGAGAGAGAGAGAGAGAGGGAAAGACAGAGAGGAGGGGAAGACAGAGAGGGAGGGAGGTATGGTTTTTATTTATCTTTTTGCATTGTCAGTGGAAATATAGGTTCACTTTGTTAGTTTCTCTGCTCTTGGGACTTCATGAAGGTTCTGCTTCCAAGCATCACTGGGAGAGGTAATCCATCATTTCTTGAAGGTTGTATCTGCAAATTCATTCCTGTGTGTTTCACTCGGAAGATTTATCATCCTATCAATCATCTTTTGAGCATGATGATTTCACGAGTACCTCACACTGCAACCTCAAGTGTGATTCCATTTTTGTGCCGTGTTTGGAAACTTAAGATATAATAACCACCCACTATTAGAACATACATAAGAACATAAGAATAGAGGAACACTGAGAGGGCCTACTGGCCCATACAAGGCAGGTCCTTATCAAAACCACCCCTACCCAAAACTACCCAAGAATTTACTCCCGTACCCACAAGAATGGAGGAACACTGCAGCAGGCCTATTGGCCCATACTTGAAAAGTCCTTCTCAAACCCAAACCCATCAAACCAAAGTATTTGCCTAACCCATTTTCAATGCAACCCAACAAACAAGCTTTGACAACACTACCAACGCATGTGCAAGTCCCACTCAAATACAACCCTTC
The DNA here is from genome assembly GCA_009830355.1 of Cherax destructor. Lineage (NCBI taxonomy): Eukaryota > Metazoa > Arthropoda > Malacostraca > Decapoda > Parastacidae > Cherax > Cherax destructor. The sequence goes on from WNWK01001819.1 coordinate 53,602, forward strand.
TCACTCACGCATTTACAGACTACTGTATTTCTATACATGTTTTACTTAAGTTAGGAAGTTCATTGTTTGCATCCATATTTTGGCTATTCAAGGTTTTTAATGCCCCCTTTTGTGACTTTTCTCATTTATTTTTACCATTTTTTTTATTCGTCAATATAGAAGAGCTTCAGTTGCCTCTGGTTTAGAGCAGGTCGCTCCTGCCTGTCCCAGCTACTGGATCACTATGACAAGTTCCTGGATGCTGTAGAGGATAAACAAAATACAAATATATACACAGACTTTTCAAAAGCTTCCGACAATTGTGACCATGGTGAAATAGCACACAAAATGCGTGATAAAGGAATAATAGGAAAAGTTAGTAGATGGATCCATAATTTTCTAACAAAATCTTCAAATGGGCCACTCAAAACAATATGAAGTTCAACGAGGAGAAATTTCAACTACTCAGATCTGGAAAACTTGAGGAAATTAAAACTATCAGGGTATATGACAAATTCTAATCATACAATAGAGCGAAAAAGTAATGTGAAGGACCTGGGAGTGATAATGTCAGAGGATCTCGCCTTCAAAGACCACAACAATGTATCTACCGCATCTGATAGGAAAATGATAGGATGGATAATGAGAACCTCCAAAACTAGGGACGCCAAGCCCATGATGATTCTCTTCAAATCGCTTGTTCTCTCTAGGCTAGAATACTGCTGTACACTAACTGCCCCCTTCAAGGCAGGGGAAATTGCTGACCTGGAGAGTGTACAAAGAACTTTCACAGCACACATAAGTACGATAAGGCACCTAAATTACAGGTAACAGTTGAAGGCCCTTGATCTGTATTCCCTGGAGCGCAGGCGAGAGAGATACATGATAATATACACTTGGAAAATCCTAGAGGTATTGGTACCAAACTTGCACACGAAAATCACTCCCCATGAAAGCAAAAGACTCGGCAGGAAATGCAACATTCCCCCGATGAAAAGCAGGGGCGCCACGAGTACACTGAGAGACAACACAATACGTGTCCGGGGCCCAAGACTGTTCAACTGCCTCCCAGGGGGATTATCAATAGACCCCTGGCTGTCTTCAAGAAGGCACAGGACAGGCACCTAAAGTCAGTACCTGACCAACCGGGCTGTAGTTCGTACGTCAGTTTGCGTGCGGCCAGCAGTAACAGCCTGGTTGATCAGACCCTGATCCACCATGAGGCCTGGTCTCAGACCGAGCCGCGGGGGCGCTGACCCCCGAAACCCTCTCCAGGTAAACTCCAAGTAAATAGCTTGTAGGGAAAGTGTAAGTAAGTACTGTCCCGGCCCGGGTCTTTTCCAGATGGTGACCCGGCTAGGAAGAGCGGTAACCGTCCCGAGGAAGAGTGGTAACCGCCCCGAGGAAGAGTGGTAACCGCCCCGAGGAAGAGTGGTAACCGCCCCGAGGAAGAGTGGTAACCGTCCCGAGGAAGAGTGGTAACCGTCCCGAGGAAGAGTGGTAACCGCCCCGAGGAAGAGTGGTAACCGCCCGAGGGGTACGCCGGGAAGAGTGGTAACCGCCCCGAGGAAGAGTGGTAACCGCCCCGAGGAAGAGTGGTAACCGCCCCGAGGAAGAGTGGTAACCGTCCCGAGGAAGAGTGGTAACCGTCCCGAGGAAGAGTGGTAACCGCCCCGAGGAAGAGTGGTAACCGCCCCGAGGAAGAGTGGTAACCGTCCCGAGGAAGAGACCTATGCTAGAAAAAAATCAAATCATGACCTAATATGACCTAGCATTATGAGAAGTGTGGGTGGAAGGGAAAGGGAAGTGTTCGATGCGGTGGTGGTAGAAAGAGTTTATGGGTGGGCGGGTGGAGGGAGGAGGTTATTGTTGGTGGTTGTACAGTGGAAAAGTACTATGGTGGGGGAAATATATGGAGGGAGAGTGTGAAAGTGGGCAAAGCGAGAGTAGTAGTAATACATCTATCACTTCGTCATATCCCATCACACAGGAAGGAGTTCATAGTGTTGGAGTTTGTCAGCCATAACTGGGAGACTTGGGTAGGGTTATAAGGATATCGTCAAGTATTCCATTAAAGGTTCATCAGTTTCAGGAGACTTACTGTCACCTGGGAATTACCCTTTCTTAAGATAGCCTATCCCACACACAGGTTAGAATGTGTCCATCATCCCAGAGAAGGGGGCAAGATAAATTACATACATGAGTCAGAGGTAAGAGAGGGCAGAAGAGAAATTTGAATAGCCCAAGCCTCGTGATAATTTTCTTTTTTAATATAAACAATGCACTGCTACCCTATTATATATGATAGTTACACACACAGGTAGATATATTAATACACACACACACACACACAGGAGCCGAGTCTCGACCCATGCAACCACAATTAGGAGAGTACACACAAATAATTGGGAGGAGTGGCATGAAATAATCAAAGAAGCATCACAAGACATCAAATTTGGCTCTCACAGAAACCAAGCTCATTGGAATAGCAGATGCCATCTTTCGAACGGGATACTAGATCCTGAGGAAAGACAGGGAACAGAAGGGGTGGAGGAGTGGCACTGCTCATCAAAAAACAATGGGATTTTGATGAGCTGGAGAGAGGAGACAGAGGAGAAGCAAGAGACTACATAATAGGAACACTTCAGTCTGGAGGTCACAAGGTGGTAATTGCAGTGATGCATAACCCACCATAGAAGAGCAGGAGGCTAAGTCAAGAGTAAGATGAGAGTAACGGAGCGATGGTTGACACACTGGCTGAAGTGGCCAGAAGGGCTCATGCGAGCAGGGCAAAGCTGCTGATTGAGGGTGACTTCAATCACAAGGAAATTGAATAGGAGAACCTGGAGCTACATGGGGGCCCAGAAATGTGCAGGGCTACGATGATGGAGGTGGTACTAGAAAACCTCATGTACCAACACGTAAGGGACACTACCAGAGAGAGAGGAGAGAATGAACCAGCAAGACTGGACCTAGTATTCACCATGAGTAGTGCAGATATTGAGGACATCACATATGAAAGACCCCTCGGGGCCAGTGACCACGTGGTTATAAGCATCGAATACATAGAGTTACAAGTGGAGAGGGAAGCAGGAAGGGGAGGACGAATGAAGCCAGACTACAAGAGAGGGGACTAAACAGCCATGAAGAATTTCCTGCACGGGGTACAGTGGAACAGAGAACTGGCAGGGAAGTAGTAAATGAGATGATGGAATATGTGACAACAATATGCAAGGAAGCTGAGGAGAGGTTTGTACAGAATAGTAACAGAAATAACGAGAAAGCCAGGATGAGCCCTTGGTTCACCCAAAAGTGTAGAGAGGCCAAAACCAAATGTGCTAGAGAATCGAAGAAGTATAGAAGGCAAAGGACCCAGACGAATAAAGAGAGCAGTCGTAGAGCCAGAAATGACATAACAGCGAAAGCGAAATCTGACCTGAAGCTGTTGTACGGCCACATCAGGAGGAAAACAACAGTCAAGGACCAGGTAATCAGGCTGAGGAAGGAAGGAGGGGAGATCACAAGAAACGACCGCAAAGTATGTGTTCACAGAGGAAACAGAAAGGCCTCCAGAAAGACGGAGAGGTGGGGTACACCATCAAGTGTTGAGCACTATACATACGACCGAGGAAGAAGTGAAGAGGCTGCTGACTGAGCTAGATACCTCAAAGGCGATGGGGCCCGGATAACATCTCTCCATGGGTCCTGAGAGGATCAAAGGCACTATATGTACCTCTAACAACAATCTTCAACACATCTATCGAAACAGGGCGACTACCAGAGGTATGGAAGACAGACACGTAGCACTAAACTACAGACCAGTGTCACTGACATGTATAGTATGCAAAGTCATGGAGAAGATTATCAGGAGAAAAGTGGTGGAGCACCTAGAAATGAATGAGCTTATGAACGACAACCAACACGGGTTCAGGGAAAGAAAATCCTGTGTCACAAACCTACTGGAGTTCTATAACAGGGTGACAGCAGTAAGACAAGAGAGAGAGGGGTGGGTCGATTGCATTTTCTTGGACTGTAAGAAAGCGTTTGACAGTTCCAAACAAGAGATTAGTGCAAATGTCTGTCGGGAAGACAACAGCAAGTCATGGTACGTGAGGAAGTGTCAGAGTGGGCGTCTGTGACGAGCGGGGTTCCACAGGGGTCAGTCCTAGGTCCGGTGCTGTTTCTGGTATATGTGAACATGACGGAAGGAAGAGACTCAGAAGAGTCCCTGTTTGCAGATGATGTGAAGTTGATGAGAAGAATTCAATCAGACGAGAACCAGGCAGAACTACAAAGAGATCTTGACAGGGTGCAGGCCTGAAGATTGGGGAAGGGCAAAGAAGACCTCAGACGGAGTACAGTCCAGGGAGCAAGAGACTACAAACCTCACTCAGGGAAGGGATCTTCGGGTGAGTATAACACCGGGCACATCTCCTGAGGTGCACATCAACCAAATAACTGCTGCAGCATACGTGCGCCTAGGAAACCTAAGAACAGCATTCCGACATCTAAATAAGGAATCGTTCTTGACCCTGTTCACTATGTACGTTAGGTCCATATTGGAGTATGCAGCACAAGTTTGGAACCCACTAATAGCCAAGCACGTAAAGAAACTAGAGAAAGTGCAAAGGTTTGCAACAAGACTAGTCCCGGAGCTAAGGGGCATGTCCTACGAGGAGAGGTTAAGGGAAATCGACCTGACGACACTGGAGGACAGGAGAGATAGGGGAGATGTGATAACTACATATAAAATACTGAGAGGAATCGACAAGGTGGACAGAGACAGGATGTTCCAGAGATGGGACACAGCAACATCGGGACACAGTTGGAAGTTGAAGACTCAGATGAATCACAGGGATGTTAGGAAGTATTTATTCAGTCACAGAGTTGTCAGGAAGTGGAATAGTCTGGGAAGTGATGTAGTGGAGGCAGGATCCATACATACCTTTAAGAAGAGGTATGATAAAGCTCATGAAGCAGGAAGTGTGACCTAGTAGCGGCCAGTGAAGAGGCGGGGATAGGAGCTGTGACTCTACCCCTACAACCACAACTAGGTGAGTACACACACACACACACACACACACACACACACACACACACACACTACGCATTTGCATACAACTGAGGCCTCACTAGGGTGCTAATGAGTGCTGGCAAATTCAGGATAGATAATGAGGATATCCTATAGTGGCCATGAATAGTGTTTACGCACCTCCTAGTACGTTATCCCACCAGGTCTACGATCACTGACACTTAGACACTCAACTATATAATAGTAATGGTGGTGTCTCTTCTCTTATTCACAGAACTTACATGTGGAATGAGCTGTGTTGGGAGGTTCACCTGTGGTAATTACATTTATATGCCAAGACCGGTTAGGATGATGGGGGAGAGGGTAGAGGAATATAGGGAGAGGGTGGAGAAGTGTGGGGAGGGTGGAAGAATGTAGGGAGAGGATGGGGGCAATGTAGGCGAGGGAATGTGGGATGGAGTGTTGTGAGGATGTTGTGTAGTGGTGAGTGTAATATTGAGGTGTGTTGTAGTGTAGGGGTGAGTGCAATGGTTAGGTGTATTGTAGTGTAGGGGTGAGTGTAATGTTGGGGTGTAGTGGGGACAGGGTAATGCCGAGGCCGGCGTAGTGTGGGAGTATGTAATGTTGGTATGGGTGTGGTATAAGAGTGGGTGTGTGTAAGGGTGGGTGTAATGTATGGGTGGGAGTAGTGTAGGGTTTGGTATATCTTGAGGGTAAGAGCAGTGTGAGGGGAGGGTAACAACAGTGTGAGAGGGGGTAACAAAAGTGTGAGAGGGGGTAACAACAGTGTGAGAGGGGGTAACAACAGTGTGAGAGGGGATAACAACCGTGTGAGAGGGGCTAACAACATTGTGAGAGGGGTAACAACAGTGTGAGAGGGGGTAACAACAGTGTGAGAGGGGTAACAACAGTGTGAGAGGTGGTAACAACAGTGTGTGAGGGGTAAAAACAGTGTGAGAGGGGGTAACAACAGTGTGAGAGGGGGTAACAACAGTGTGAGAGGGGTAACAACAGTGTGAGAGGGAGTAACAACAGTGTGAGAGGGGGTAACAACAGTGTGAGAGGTGGTAACAACAGTGTGTGGAGGGGTAAAAACAGTGTGAGAGGGGTAACAACAGTGTGAGAGGGGGTAACAACAGTGTGAGAGGGGTAACAACAGTGTGAGAGGGGTAACAACAGTGTGAGAGGGGGTAATAACAGTGTGAGAGGGGGTAACAACAGTGTGAGAGGGGGTAACAACAGTGTGAGAGGGGGTAACAACAGTGTGTGGAGGGGTAAAAACAGTGTGAGAGGGGGTAACAACAGTGTGAGAGGGGGTAACAACAGTGTGAGAGGGGGTAACAACAGTGTGAGAGGGGGTAACAACAGTGTGAGAGGTGGTAACAACAGTGTGAGAGGGGGTAACAACAGTGTGAGAGGGGGTAACAACAGTGTGAGAGGGGGTAACAACAGTGTGAGAGGGGGTAACAACAGTGTGAGAGGGGGTAACAACAGTGTTTATGTTAACTAAGGAAAATCGTATCAAACCCTTTGAGGTAACGCAAAGCGAAGCCCTCGTAATTATTCTTGGCTGTTCCCAATATCACTGATAGGATTATTGAGACTTACGCTGTACTTGGGATTAGAATGTTAAGAAATGAACTAGACACTGTCACTACAAATCTTACTAAATGTCTAGAAGTAAACACAGATCTGAATATGTTGTGAAAACATGCAATTATATTAAGTTTTATAACCTGCACGAACTATCTGTCTCTATAGACAACAAGAGCGTTTCACCCGTCCATAGAAGTAGTGTTCATTTAATATCACGTCTGAAAGCCCCTCCCTGTAAGCCCATCAATAACAATTCATTCCTTAATCCACTTTCAAAGGGAAACTGCTCAAGAAGAAATTTCTCGCTTGACTTATTAAAAATATATATCACAGATATACAATGACAGATCTGAGTAGTCTGCTGGTAAGGCTGCGTCTGTTCTAGTTGCCACCTTCCTAGATAAGAACAACAACAACGATGTTCTGTTAGGTATAAGAATTAACTGCAAAATGAATGGTTTGCCATCCTAATAGAATCAGTAATAATCAGAGTCAATGAGTTGTGTCATCACTGAGGACACCTGACTCGCTCACTGGAGAACCTAGAAACAGATACTCCAAAATCAGAGAAAATGGAATTAATGTACATATATTGTGGGTTCCATCGCATATTAAATTACTTCTCCATGATAAAAATTACAATTTAAAATCACAGCACCCTAAAGGAAAATATATAATATTAATTTTGGTATATCTGTGTCTAGCTTTGGGAATAATATTAGGAGAGAAATAAATAATGAAACTGAATGTCACAGTAATGCAGTTATAATCCTGAGTAGATCTGTCATTCACTATAACGTGAATGTAGATAAGTATGTCTACGGAACAACTTGTAATGTGAACTACTGTTCACATTACATCTACCTGGTTCAGTTTGAAGAAAAAAAACATGATTAATGAATGTCATGTACAACATTGAATTATTTCACACTAACAGTCAACAGGAAAAATGGTGAAGTTGTGTTAGAGAAAATTTAAACTGTTGTATTAGACAAGATATGAAAGTGGAAGCGATGGACACAATCTGTTTGGCAGAGGAAAACTTGAATGTTCACATGGTGTTACTGAAGCTTCCAGCTCATACTAACACATGTCATTACCTAATGCATAAAACCTATCCTGTGTGATGGAATACTTCAAGGAAACGTAACAAGCTTTTGTTGACACTGTAACTATAAGAGTAGGGTAACACCCCATGCTCTTAATAACACAGTATTTCACTGTTCCTGAGACAGTTGACGGTTGGCGAGTCTTAAACAGTGATTATCAGACATAGATCTTTCTAGTGGGTACGGTGGTTCCCAGTTTTCTGTTAGTGCATCAGATTTTTTATCAACTTTATCTTAGATATTATTTATTGACGTTGAGGTACGTAATAGACGACAATCTAACCTGATTAAGTCTGACCTAACTTAACCTAGATAACACAAATGCAGGAATTTTCTGCAGATCGTATATGAGAGTTCCACGTAGAATCTGCCTAAAAATTGTTTGGTTAAGAGTAAACAGCGGACATACACAATGTATATACCACAATACCATCATTCATCCTCAACTCTTCACCCTCCCCCCCTCAGTTCCAATACCCATTCACTGTCATTACCACCACCCACTCATTATGCCCATTGCCACATCATAATCCCACCCAAACGGCCAATGTCCTCACCATACCTTGATTAGATTTTAGATTTTGCCGTTGAAGCGTTAAGTTTATACCGTCTGTGTCGACATTCCTCAGCAACATGGTGTTGAAGTGACTGTAAGACAGACAACACATTTTCCATTTAGTTTGATTGATAGTCATCTGTGAGTGTGAGAAGTGCCGGAAGTACTTGTAACCAAGCCTTGGCCTGGTTACAACGACAGTAGTTCACATTACAAGTTGTTTCGTAGACATACTTATCTAGATTCATGTTATAGTGAATGACAGATCTACTCAGGATTATATTTGCATTACTGTGACATTCAGTTTCATTATTTATTTCTCAGCAAATTTGTCCTATAGCACAGAATAACTATTTCTTATCTTCAGATATGTTACCCTTACCTCCCTCAGTCTTATTCTCCTTCCTTTACTGCAAACCACTTCCCATTTATTACTACTAACAACTTTCCCTTAGTTACTACTAATGTGTTTCACTTAAACAATCCCCAATCACTTCCCACTTCTTGTTACACTTATTCAACTGCATTTTCAATATTTTTTTTTTACATTTTATTAGTTTCCAATAAATATACATTTACAGTTCATAAACATGCAATAAATACATGTTACAAATTGTACAACAACAATTTTCTTTGATTAAGCAGTAAATATATCAGAAAACTATACCCATAAACCATTTACCTCTACAATCAGTGAACTCCTGTCCCCTTTCCCCTTATGAGTAAATACAGAGTCCACAAATAACATAAACCCAAATAATGAAATACAGAGTCCACAATAACATTGTCTCTAGTCCTAAGAATATGCAGTGAAGACTGCAATAAAATTTACAGTGAGCACAAAATAAAAGAGATAACATTAACTGGTTGTAGATACCTCCAGACCTCGGTACTTATATGACTCTCACCTTACCCTTTCACACGTCCCATGTATACTCTACCACATCATACACTCTATTACATATACAATGTGTGTTATTTCTAACACGAAAACTTCACCACCATTAGAACACCTAGTCTTGTTTTTATTGTTACACATAACATGTTCTTGTACAAAATAAGTAGGAACCCCAACACAGGGTTAAGGACAAATATACAAAAGTTTACAAGAATCACACTGTTACACACACTATAAAGTGGCCCAAGCATTATACAATTCAGCCGATAGTGTCCACCGCCGTAAAAACTGTATGAAACAGTGGTGAAAACCAAAAGACTTATGGTTATGATTTTTTCCACTACAACCTTGCCACCGATGGGTGTTCTTATATCCTTGAATATCCTACCACACAAGGTTTCCAGACTCCTTAACTCCACGGAAACTACTACGCTTGTTTCAGTACCATATCTGTACAGGGTATAATCCAAAACACCCATACCACTGTCACTACCACTCACACCATACCAAACCACATCATGCCCCCCGGCACCAGAGGATCCGGCCAAACCCCTGCAAAACCCCATACTCCCCCTCACCCCTACAAGTACTCCAACCTCACATTCACACCACCACACAAATATCCACGTCCAACACACTATTAATCTAGACAGTCACCCGGTCCCCCAACTGTGATGTCATCTGTCCCCTGTCCCCGAAGGGAAACCCCCCCTATCTACCTATCTACCTATGCCACTCCACCACACCACACCTACCCAATGCTCCACCAGCGCATATGTCAAGCCCTTTCAAGACCTTATCTGCCTCCCAATAAACCCTGCACACTCAAGTTCCTGTACCCCTCTGAAAAGATCGATTCCCACTCCCTCTCATATATCAAATGATTCCTGCACTTTGTGCGATATATACGGGCCGCCACAGCCCCCATCCTTTCCCCAACACTCATGTTCCTTAATTTCCACGACATGCACACAAAGTCCACCATACTGTACAGTAATCCCTTTTTATCCCTATGCCTAACCCCACCCAAATCCAAGTAAATAGCCCATAACAAAGGGATCTCCCCAAACTCCATAACACCCCCCCATCCACCTACAAACCCCATCCAAAGTTTCACAAAAATATACCACATGCAGAGCCGACTCCGGCAAGCCACACTTCTGACACCTTCCATCCTTCGCCAATCCCATATGGAATAAATTCTCCCGTGACACCACTGCCCCATGTAAAAAACGAAACATCAGCTCCCGGTCCCTTGCCAGCAACCGCAGATCCTGGAACCCCTTCCATATCCCCTTCCAGTCATAGACGCTCAACCTTTGCGGCTCACGTATAACCAACAAGCACCGTAGCCAATCTCTGCATTGGCCCAGTTCCCTCCCACCCCACCACTCACCTACCTCCTGCAGCACCCCTTCCACTCCAGCCTCACCTCTCCCCCCAACAATCCCCTCCTTACCACACAACGTTTCACATACATACACAACAATCTCCTTTCCAGCCATATCAAACCCAAACCTCCTGAAATTACCCTCTTCCTGACTATCTCCTTCCTGAGCCAATGTCTACCATGTGCCCAAATGAACTTAAAAACCCTACTCTCCAATTCTTTCACATCCCAACTTAATAAGGGAAAAATGTTGGCAATATACCATATCTTACTATATATCATGTTATTAACCACAATGACCCTCTGCCGCGATGTTAGCTCTCCCGCCTGCCAACTATTCAACCGCTCTGTCGCACTTTTAACCACATTCCTCGAATTCACCTCTCTCGCCTCATCCCTGTCCCTCATGTAAACAATACCACATATTTTCACCCTGTCCACAATTTTCCACCCAAACCTGCAACCCAACCCACCCCCCACCCAAGCGCCTACCTCCAACAATGTGGATTTAGCTCTGTTAACCCTCATGCCAGTTGCACTGCAGAAAAACTTGATGTGAATTCCTATGTTGACCAGCCCCGCCTCGTGATACATTAACACCGTGGTGTCATCTACATATCCCATCACATTTCTAATCCCCTTATCCCTCCCCCCAACCCCTTCCCATCCCCCACTAATCTGTAAAACGGATCCTGTAAGCAAGCAAAAAGAATCTGCGACAGGGGATAACCCTGTCACAGACCCCTTTCCATCCTAACCACCCCTCCCAACCTACCATTTATTTGCACCCTCACACTTGCCCCTGCATATAACGCCCTAACCCAATCCAGCACTTCCATTCCAAACCCCTGCCTTTCCATTATTCCAAACATACTCTCACGCTCCACACTATCATATGCTCCCTTCCAATCCAGCGCAAGTATTCCTCCCTCAACCTCTCTATCTATGAATTCTTTAATACGTTCATGTCCCTCCCCCACACCCCTTCCCGGTATCCCCCCTATCCCTCCTCTATCACCCCCCTAACACTCTTTTTAATCTATTACCTAAAATCTTAGCATATATTTTATAATCCGTATTCATAAGGACTAAAGGTCTATAATTCTCTAAAGTTTCCCCTTCCTAACTAATACCATTACCCCCATACCCATGTCCCTCCCCATTACACCTGTCCTTTTCATACCATTCATCACACCTACCATACAATCTTTTATAATGTCCCAATTCTCCTTATAAAATTCATTTGCCAAACCATCCATTCCTGGAGCCTTGCTCTTACTTAACCCGTCCACTGCCTCCCACACCTCCCTCTCACTGATCGTGCCCCCCAATCCCTCCCGATCTTCCCTACTCAACCTCTCCCTAATCTTTTCCAATAAAATGCTCCTTTCCTCCATACCCCCCCCCCACTACTCATGTGCCTTGCAAACCACTTATCAGCATACACATTCATTCCTTCCGTGGAAGTTATCCTCATACTCTTCACATAATTCCCCATGTTTTCATCCACTTCCAGATACTCCATTGACATTCTATCCCTTCTCTGTTTACACTTCCCCAAAACATATTGGGAGGGCCTATCCCCCCACAACACATCATCCATTCCGGCTTTCATTCTACATGCCCCAAACCTCTCATTCTGCAAAGTCATCAACCTATCTTTCAACGAACTAATTTCCTCTGTCATTCTATGTCCTCCCCGCATATAACAGTCTTTCAAGAGACCCTCAATGTAATTTTGTAAACCATATCGCCATCCTGCTTCTTCCCTTCTCAATCTCTGATAGTAAGCTTGGATGCTAGGCTTCCCTGTACTTACCCACCAATCCACCAAAGCCCTCCCCTCCCTACTCCCCATCCAAAAACCACCCCACCAATCCCTAAATTCCTCCCTTTTACCATCACCTTTTAATAACTGAACATTTAATTTCCAAAAACCCCTGTACCATTTTGCAACCCCTTCCCACCCCACCTCCACTCCTCGATGATCCATGAAACCCACATCCAAATATTGCACCCCCCCTACTACCACGCATCCCGTTACATAAATCCTGTCTAGTCGAGCCGCATACCCTCTTCTAACAAAAGTAGGCTCAAATCACGTCTTTCAAACCTACCCTCCCAAGTAAGTCCCTTAAGGCTGGAATAACATAACCTCCACCCCACGGCTCCACATCCCTCTCTCTAATTACACAATTAAAATCCCCCCAACAATCGTTACACTAGGCAAATCCCGACATGCATAAATCATGTAGTCCCAAACAAAATCCACCTTCACCTTCCTTGCCGCCTCCGCCGGCATGTACACCCCTAAAAAACATACCCTAACTCCACTCCACTCCCCATCCACTCTAACCAGCCTACCCCCCCACACTCCTCCCATCGCAAAGGTTTGAAAGGGCCTGACACCGCCACTGCTACCGCCACCCCTCTTTAATCTACTGGATGAACTTGCAAACACTTTGTAGCCATTCAAAAGTAAATCTCCACCACTCCTATAATTGTGTTCCTGTATAAAAGCAACTGTCACACCATACCTTTGCAATGTACACTCCACCCAAGCCCTCTTGATTTCATCCCTCAACCCGTTTACATTAAGTGTTAAACACCTGAAATCTATGTCAAGGGTTTGCCCCTAGGCCTCTGTGGAAGTTGTACCCCTGACTTCCCTTTACTCAGTTTACCAGTTTGCTTCCCTCCCTAAAAAGTACCCCGCTCTTGCACCAAACCTAGATCTTTTTTAGCAACTTCCACCAAATGCTTTTTGCAGATCCTCTGCTCCGGTGTCAGCACATCCTCACTGCCTGACGAATTGCCAGACCTTTTACGTGTCCTCTGTATTACTTCTACACTACTTGCATTCTCGGTCTGATGGACCTCCACCTGCACATCCTCCATAATTAAGTTTGTTCTCTAGACTGGCACTCGCCACACTTTTCCACCACATTCACAGCATCTAGCAAACCATCATTAGTGTTTACACTTAGCACTGTCAAAGGGTCGTCCAATATTTCCTTTAATATCTGTTCCAATGGTACATCCTCTGCCGGACTCTCATGGTGATCACAGTCAACCACTGGCGTAACAGATTCCTGTGTTAGAGTCTGACAAACCACCTCAGATCCCTCCACAATCTCACTCCAGAGTTTCGGCTGCTTCTCCCGTTGCGTCTCCTCCTTCCGTTCCTCCCTCTGCGCCTGCACTTCCACTACTCGTTGCTCTGGAACCTGTCTGGGTCCCGCCCTCCTCATGCAGTCAGCCGCCACATGATCGTAGGCGTCACACAGGCGACACGTCCTGCGCTGCCCCATGTAGGTTACGTACACTTGGGTCCTGAAGTCTGGTAGAACAACGTAGGATGGTATAGGGTGCCTCAAGGTCATTTTCAAAGTGAACGACCCCTCAAAGAGGCTCATCAAAGGCCCCTCACTCCACTTTTCAGGGGTAGCTGCATGTATCGTTCCATACACACTGAAGACTGCACTGATGTCTGTCGGGTCCACCTCTCTCTTTTCTTACTTCCATCACCTTGACAGTTGTGTTGAAGATTATCGTTAGTGGCACACACAGTGCCTCTGCTCCCTCTCTCTTAACCCATGGAGAGATGTTGTCCGATCCCACCGCTTTTGAGGTATCTAGTTTACTTAGTAGCCTCTTCACCTCCTCGGTTGAGTGTATTGTCCAGCACTTGTTCATGTACTCCACTATTTTGGCTTTCCAGAGTCTTTTCTATCTCCATTGAAAATATTTCCTTAAATACCATGTTGGGCTCTGCACATGCTTCTTGGTCGTTTCCTGTGATCTCCCCTCCTTCCTTCCCTCCTCAGCCTGATTACCTGGTCCTTGACTGCTGTTTTCCTCCTGACGTGGCTGTACAACAGCTTCGGGTTAGACACGGCTTTCAGTGCTATGTCGTTTTCATATTGCCGCTGGGCCTTCCCCCTTATCTGTTCATATTGGTTTCTGGCTCTTTTTCTGGGTCCTTCGTCTTCTATACTTTTTTCATTCTCTAGCACACTTAGTTTTAGCCTTGCTATACCTTTGGGTGAACCAAGGGCTCGTTCTGGTCTTATCATTATTTCTGTTGCCCTTGGGAACGAACCTTTCCTCTGCCTCCTTGCATTTTGTTGTCATGTATTCTATTATTTCATTTACTGTTTTACCCACCTGTTCTCTTTCCCACTATACCTCATGCAGGAAATTCTTGAGGCCTGTGTAGTCTCGTCTTTTGTAGTTTGGCTTCTCCAGTCTTACCTGTGCTGTTTCACTCTCCACTTTTAACTCTACAATGTTTCAAAGCTCAGAACCACGTGATCACTAGCTCTGAGGGGCCTTTCATATGTGATTTCCTCAATGTCTGAACTATTCAAGGTGAATATGAGGTCTAGTCTTTCTGGATCATCCTGTCTCTCTCTCTCTCTCGTAGTATCCCTGACACTACCAGAGAGAGCTCTCCACGTTTCAGGTCCCCCATGTGGCTCTAGGTTTTCCCAGTTACCCTCCTTGTGATCCAAATCACCCACAACTAGTAACTTTGCCTTACCCATGTGGACCATTCTGGCCACCTCCGCAATTGTGTCCACCATTACTCTATTCCTCTCAACATATTCTCTTGGTCTCCTGCTACTCTGTGGCAGGTTGTACATCACTGCAATCACTAACTTGGGACCATCAGTCTAAATTGTTCATATGTATACCCTTGCTTCCATTCTGTCCATTTCTTCCATTTCATCAAATCTCCCAAACCTTCAGTTTCTTTTCTAATACTGTGGTCTGAGGGGTTTGTAGGGGTTAAGGAGTGGGAGACCTAGCAAGATACTATGGGGGCTGCTGTGAAGGTGGAGTTTCTGGTGGGGGGTGGAGGCTGTGGGTACGGAGTGTGGGTTGTTTTTGGTTTGTTTGCTTGGTTGCAGTGGGGTTGTCGGGGTTGAGGGTCTTCTGTAGGTGGTTTAGAGGGAGGTTGTGTTTGCTTTTTCTCCTGAGTCTGTGTGTTAGTTAGTTACCATATTGTCCTAGGCACATGTCGATTAGACATTAGGCCTGTTGTATATGCGTGCGTGTATGTGCGTGTATGTGTGTGTGAGTGTGTGAGTGTGTGAGTGTGTGAGTGTGTGAGTGTATGAGTGTGTGAGTGTGTGTGTGTGTGTGTGTGTGTGTACTC
The DNA here is from genome assembly GCA_009830355.1 of Cherax destructor. Taxonomy (NCBI): domain Eukaryota; kingdom Metazoa; phylum Arthropoda; class Malacostraca; order Decapoda; family Parastacidae; genus Cherax; species Cherax destructor. Next base: position 69,323 of record WNWK01001819.1, read on the forward strand.
ACCTATTTGTGGTTGCAGGAGTCGAGAGAACTCCTGGCCCCGCCTCTCTCTCTCCCTGCTCCATGAGCTTTATCATACCTCGTCTTAAAACTATATATGGTTCCTGCCTCCACTACATCCCTTGTAAGACTATTCTACTTCCCGACAACTCTATGACTAAAGAAATATTTCCTAACATCTCTAACTCATCTGAGTCTTCAACTTCCAATTGTGACCCTTTGTTGCTGTGTCTCATCTCTGGAACATCCTGTCTCTGTCCACCTTGCCAATTCCTCTCAGTATTTAATATGGTCGTTATCATATCCCCCATATCTCTTCTGTCCTCCAGAGTTGTCAGGTAGATTTATCTTAACCTCTCCTCGTAGGACATGCCCCTTAGCTCCGGGACTAGTCTTCTTGCAAACCTTTGCAGTTTCTCAATTATAATCAAAGCGCTAAACCAACAAGGGTCATGCAGTGCTGCACTTTCTCTAATTTCCGTACATGCTTGGCTAGGTGTGGGTTCCAAACTGGTGCTGCATACTCCAATATAGGCCTGAAGTACACGGTGTACAGGGTTCTGAACGATTCCTTATTATGATGTCGGAATGCTGTCCTTAGGTTTGCCAGGCGCCCGTATGCTGCAGCAGTTATTTGGTTGATGTGCGCCTCAGGAGATGTGCCTGGTGTTATACTCACCCCAAGATCCTTTTCCTTGAGTGAAGTTTGTAGTCTCTGGCCCCCTAGACTGTACTCCGTCTGTGGCCTTCCCCAATCTTCATGACTTTGCACTTGGTGGGGTTGAACTCCAGGAGCCAGTTTCTGGACCAGGCCTGCAGCCTGTCCAGATTCCTTTGTAGTTCCGCCTGGTTCTCGTCTGATTGAATTCTTCTCATCAAGTTCAAATCATCTGCAAACAGGGACACTTTTGAGTCTCTTCCTTCCGTCATGTCGTTCACGTAAACCAGAAACAGCACCGGTCCTAGGACTGACTCCTGTGTAACCCGCTCGTCACAGGCGCCCATTCTGACACCTCATCACTTACCGTGACTCGCTGATGTCTTCCCGACAGGTATTCCCTGATCCACTGCAGTGCCTTCCCTGTTATACCTGCCTGGTCCTCCAGCTTATGCACTAATCTCGTGTGGAACTGTGTCAAAAGCCTTCTTACAGTCCAAGAAACTGTAATCTACCCACCCTTCTCTCTCGTCTTTCTGCTGTCACCCTGTCATAGAACTCCAGTAGGTTTATGACAAAGGATTTCCCGTCCTTGAAACGATGCTGGTTGTTGTTGATAAGCTCATTCCTTTCTAGGTGCTCCACACTCTTCTCCTGATAATCTTCTCCATGACTTTGCATACTATACATGTCAGTGACACTGGTCTGTAGTTTAGAGCTTTGTGTCTGTCTCCCTTTTTAAAAATTATGGACTACATTTGCTGTCTTCCATGCCTCAGGTAGTCACCCTGTTTCGATAGATATGTTGAAGATTGTTGTTAGTGGCACACACAGCACCTCTGCTCCCTCTCTCAGAACCCATGGAGAGATGTTATCCAGCCCCATCGCCTTTGAAGTAACTAGCTCGCTTAGAAGCCTCTTCAATTCCTCCTCGGATGTATGTATTGTGTCCAACACTCGATGGTGTACCCCACCTCTCTGTCTTTCTGGAGTCCCTTCTGTCTCTGTGAACACTTTGAATATCACGTTGAGCTCCTCACATACTTCTCGGTCGTTTCTTGTGATCTCTCCTTCCTTCATCAGCCTGATTACCTGGTCCTTGACTGTTGTTTTCCCTCCTGATGTGGCTGTACAACAGCTTCAGGTCAGATTTCGCTTTTGCTGCTGTCCTTTTCGTATTGTCGTTGAGCCTCCCTTCTTGCATGTGCATAGTCATTTATGGCTCTACGACTGCTCTTCTTATGCTCCTGGGTCCTTTGCCTTTTATACTTCTTCCATTCTCTACCACACTTGGTTTTGGCCTCTCTACACCTTTTAGTGAGCTAAGGGCTCATCCTGGCCTTCTCGTTATTTCTGTTACCCTTGGGTACAACCCTCTCCTCAGCTTCCTTGCATATTGTTGTCACATATTCCATCATCTCATTTACTGACTTCCCCTCCAGTTCTCTTTCCCTCTGAACCTCATGCCTCTGTAGTTCCCTCTCTTGTAGTTTGGCTTCATTCGTCTACCCTTTCTGCTTCCCTCTCCACTTGTAACTCTACAATGTGTCCTCTCTATCTGCACTACTCAAGGTGAATAGTAGGTCCAGTCTTCCTGGCCCATCCTCTCATCTATCTCTGGTAGTGTCCCTTACGTGTTGGTACATGAGGTTTTCCAGTAAGATCTCCATCATCTTAGCCCTCCACGTTTCTGGGCCCCCATGTGGCTCCAAGTTCTTCCAGTGAATTTCTTTGTGATTGAAGTCACCCACAATCAGTAGCTTTGCCCTGCTCGCATGAACCCTTCTGGCCACTTCAGCCAGTGTGTCAACCATCGCTCTTGCCTTGGCCTCCTGCTGTTCTGTGGTGGGTTATATATCACTGCAATTACCACCTTGGGCTTTCCAGACTGAAGTGTTCCCATTATGTAGTCTCTTGCTTCTCCTCTGCCTCCTCTCCCCAACTCATCAAAATCCCATTGTTTTTTGATGAGCAGTGACACTCCTCCACCCCTTCTGTTCCCTATGTCTTTCCTCGGGATCTGATCTCCCATTGGAAAGATGTCATCTGTTATCATTCCTGTGAGCTTGGTTTCAGTGAGAGCTATGATGTCTGGTGGTGCCTCTTTGATTCTTTCGTGCCACTCGTGTGTGTGTGTGTGTGTGTGTGTATGTGTGTGTGTACTCACCTAATTCTCACCTAATTGTGGGTGCAGGGGTCGAGACTCAGCTCCTGGCCCCGCCTCTGCGCTGTCTGCTACTGGGTCTCTGCTCTCCCTGCTCCATGAGCTTTATCATACCTTGTCTTAAAACTATGCATGGTTCCCTCCTCCACTATATCGTTCGCTAGACTATTCCACTTCCTAACTACTCTATGGCTGAAGAATTGCTTCCTAACATCCCTTTGACTCATCTGAGTCTTCAGCTTCCAGTTGTGTCCCCTTGTTTCTGTGTTCCCTCTCTGGAACATCCTGCCACTATCTACCTTGTCGATTCCCCGCAGTATTTTGTATGTCGTTTTCATGTCTCCTCGAACCCTTCTGTCCTCCAGTGTTGTTAGTCTTATTTCCCTCAACCTTTCTTCATAGGGCAGTCCCCTGAGTTGTGGAACTAGCCTTGTCGCAAACCTTTGCACTTTTTCTAATTTCTTGACATGCTTGACCAGGTGTGGGTTCCAGACTGGTGCTGCATACTCTAGTATGGGCCTGACGTACACGGTGTACAGTGTCTTGAACGATTCCTTGTTAAGGTAACGGAACGCTAATCTTAGGTTTGCCAGTCGCCCATATGCTGCCGCGGTTATCTGGTTGATGTGTGTTTCCGGAGACGTGCTTGGCGTTATACTCACCCCAAGGTCTTTCTCCTTTGATGAGGTTTGTAGCTTTGTCGACCTAGCCTGTACTCTGTCAGCGGTCTTCTTTGCCCTTCTCCGATCTTCATGACTTTGCATTTGGTGGGGTTAAATTCGAGAAACCAGTTGCTAGACCAGATGTCAAGCTTGTGTGTGTGTGTGTGTGTGTTGTGTGGTTTCGAATAGGTAAAACTTGCGATTTTGGCTTAAATAGCAACGCTCTTCTTGCCGAATACAGCTGTGGGTTGGGTTCGAGATATATATAGGTTGTCAAAGGACACACTCAGTAGCTTGTTACGGTATATTAACGGAGTCTGAGAGGAGAAGTACCCGGCACGTCTGTCCAGCTTTAAGTCGGCCTAGGAGTGAGGGCGATGCCCGGGTAGACGCCTCTTACATCTAAAGGCTGGTCTTACGTCATATACTACACAAGTATAGTACAATTAGTTCATATACTACACAAGTATAATACATATGGTACATATGACACAGCAAGCGAAAGTTTGTGTATGCAATAATTTTGTAAAAATCATTCTGAACCTAACGAAAAAAACATATTTCATTGTGTTTGTATATTATTAAATTATTGTAAATTTATCTAAAATATATAAGGTTAGATAAGGTTTCTAAGGTTCTTTTGGTACAATATTATTAATTTTTACATTACCATAAATGAAAAAAATATATATCTTTAAACGTATAAGAGGAAATTTATATATATATATATATATATAAACTTCAAAGAGGGGGAAACAATGATGATTTAACAAATTTTTCCTTTCGAGCTTCATTAGTCGGCAATTTTTGGCCAATATTTGATGGGTGTGTGTGAAGTGTGTTGTGAAGTGTGTTGTGAAGTGTGTTGTGAAGTGTGTTGTGAAGTGTGTGTGAAGTGTTTTGTGGTGTTAGGAGCGACACAAGTGTCCACTTGATGCAACTAACGAGACCCTCGTAATCCTTGCTTAATGAGCCACCAACAATTAAGGGAGGCAGTAACATCAGAAGTTCAACGACCCGCACACACACTGCAGAAGGGTGCTTGCCCTAGGACCCCGCTGCTCTTAAATTGTCTTAAATACACCACGTAAAAGGGAGTTTATTCTGTTTATATCTTGGAAAGGGAGAGGACAAAGAAAACGACGAAAACGAAGGAAAACGGGAGCCTTAGACAAGAAAATGAGAGGATTAAAGGATAAGAGAAAAAAGTAAATAAAAAATATTAATGAAAGAGAGAAAGAAGAGAAGAAAGGAGCGGAAGAAATGTAGAGAAGAAATAGACGATCGATAGAGAAGCACAAGAAATACACAAATAACCCGCACACAGGAGAGAGATTATGACGACATTTCTACGTTAGTCCCGGCCTCGTCCCTCGTGCCTGTATATACTGGCTCCCTCACCCTCGTGTGTCAGTGTGACTTGTAAATGGTCCAAGTCGGACCGAAACGTCGTCATAAAGTTGTCTCTCCGATGTGCTGGTTATTGTGTATTGTTCCACTTACCGTATTGTGACTTTTTGTTCTTTAAGCAAAGAAATATATCGTGAAGGAAAATAAAAAGACGAAGAATTCAGAGAAGAGAATAAAAAAAAAGTTAGATGAAACACAAACCAAAAAGGGAAGGAAAAAATTTATTATGAAGAAAACGAAAGAATGAAAAGGAAGAAGAAAGGAATGAAAAAAGGAGGAAGAACGAAAGAAGGAAAAAGGAAGAAAGGAAAACGGAAGGAAAGAGGGAGAAAAGAGGGAGGAAAGAACAATAAAAAACAGAAAATAGAAAAAAAAGAAAAAATAATAAATTTAAATTTGTTGAGGTGCACCAGCCAGCACCTGTAGCACCTGTAGCACCTGTAGCACCAGCCAGCACCTGTAGCACCAGCCAGCACCTGTAGCACCAGCCAGCACCTGTAGCACCAGCCAGCACAAGCCAGCACCTGTAGCACCAGCCAGCACCTGTAGCACCAGCCAGCACCTGTAGCACCAGCCAGCACCAGCCAGCACCTGTAGCACCAGCAAGCACCTGTAGCACCAGCCAGCACCTGTAGCACCAGCCAGCACCAGCCACCAGCCAGCACCGCCAGCACCAGCCAGCACCAGCCAGCACCTGTAGCACCAGCCAGCACCTGTAGCACCAGCCAGCACCTGCAGCACCAGCCAGCACCTGTAGCACCAGCCAGCACCAGCCAGCACCTGTAGCACCAGCCACCACCTGTAGCACCAGCCAGCACCAGCCAGCACCTGTAGCACCAGCCAGCACCTGTAGCACCAGCCAGCACCTGTAGCACCAGCCAGCACCTGTAGCACCAGCCAGCACCAGCCAGCACCTGTAGCACCAGCCAGCACCTGTAGCACCAGCCAGCACCTGTAGCACCAGCCAGCACCTGTAGCACCAGCCAGCACCTGTAGCACCAGCCAGCACCTGCAGCACCAGACAGCACCTGCAGCACCAGACAGCACCTGCAGCACCAGCAGCACCTGCAGCACCAGCCAGCACCTGCAGAACCAGCACCTGCAGCACCAGCAGCACCTGCAGCACCAGCAGCACCTGCAGCACCAGCCAGCACCTGCAGCACCAGCCAGCACCAGCCACCTGCAGCACCAGCCAGCACCTGCAGCACAGCCAGCACCAGCAGCACTCCAGCCAGCACCTGCAGCACCAGCCAGCACCTGAGCACCAGCAGCACCTGCAGCACCAGCAGCACCTGCAGCACCAGCCAGCACCTGCAGCACCAGCAGCACCTAGCCAGCAGCCAGCACCAGCAGCACCTGCAGCACCAGCCAGCACCAGCACAGCAGCACCTGCAGCACCAGCCAGCCCTGCAGCACCAGCAAGCACCGCAGCACCAGACAGCACCTGCAGCACCAGCCAGCACCTGCAGCACCAGCCAGCACCTGCAGCACCAGCCAGCACCTGCAGCACCAGCCAGCACCTGCAGCACCAGCCAGCACCTGCAGCACCAGCCAGCACCTGCAGCACCAGCCAGCACCTGCAGCACCAGACAGCACCTGCAGCACCAGACAGCACCTGCAGCACCAGACAGCACCTGCAGCACCAGACAGCACCTGCAGCACCAGACAGCACCTGCAGCACCAGCCAGCACCTGCAGCACCAGCCAGCACCTGCAGCACCAGCAGCACCTGAGCACCAGCAGCACCTGCAGCACCAGCCAGCACCTGCAGCACCAGCCAGCACCTGCAGCACCAGCCAGCACCTGCAGCACCAGACCAGCACCTGAGCACCAGCAGCACCTGCAGCACCAGCAGCACCTGCAGCACCAGCCAGCACCTGCAGCAGCCTAGCACCAGCAGCACTGCAGCACAGCAGCACTGCACCAGCAGCACCTGCACCAGCAGCACAGCACCAGCAGCACCAGACGCAGCACCTGGACCAGCAGCACCTGCAGACCAGCCAGCACCGAGCACCAGCCAGCCCTGCAGCACCAGAGACCAGCAGCCTGCAGCTACCCAGCCAGCACTGGCAGCCAGCAGGCCTGCAGCACCAGCAGCACCTGAGCACCAGCCAGCACGCAGCCAGCACCCGCAGCACCACCAGCACCTGCAGCACCAGCCAGCACGCTGGCACCAGCAGCACCTGCAGCACCAGCAGCACCTGCAGCACCAGCACAGCACCTGCAGCACCAGCAGACAAGCCGCAGCCTAGCACCAGCACCTGAGCCAGCCCCCTGCAGCACCAGCCAGCACCTGCAGACCAGCCAGCACTGACAGCACCTGCAGCACCAGCAGCACCTGTAGCACCAGCCAGCACCTGCAGCACCAGCCAGCACCTGCAGCACCAGCAGCACCTGCAGCACCAGCCAGCCTCAGACAGCACCTGCAGCACAGCCAGCACCTGCAGCACCAGCCAGCACCTGCAGCCCAGCAGCACCTGCCAGCACCAGCCAGCTGGCAGCAGCATGACAGGCACCAGCCAGCACCTGAGCAGCACAGCAGACCCGCACGCGTGCAGACACCAGCCAGCACCTGCAGCACCAGCAGCACCTGCAGCCAGCACTGCCAGCACACTGCCGCATGCACCAGCAGCACCTGCAGACCAGACTGCAGCAAGCGCAAAGCCCTGCAGCACCAGCCAGCACCTGCAGCAAACAGACAGCACCTGCAGCAGCACTAGACCAGACACGCAGCACCAGACCACAGCAGCCTGTAGCACCAGACAGCACCTGCAGCCCGCGCAGACCAGCAGCACCTGCAGCACCAGCAGCACTGCAGCCAGAGCACTGCAGCACCAGCAGCACCTGCAGCACCAGCCAGCACCTGCAGCACCAGCAGCACCTGCAGAGTCCACCAGCAGCACCTGCAGCACCAGCAGCACCTGCAGCACCAGACAGCACCTGCAGACCAGAAGCACTGCAGCACCAGCACAGCACCTGCAGCCCAGCAGCACCTGCACCAGCAGCACTGCAGCCAGACAGCACCTGCAGCACCAGAAACAGCAGACTGCAGCCTCAACCTGCAGACAAGCCAGAGCCTGCAGCACCAGCAGCATCAGCCAGCTCAGACCTAGCACCTGCAGCACCAGCAGCACCTGAGCACCAGCAGCACCGCACCAGACAGCACCTGCAGCACCAGCAGCACCTGCAGCCAGCAGCACCTAGACCAGCAGCACTGCAGCACCAGCAGCACCTGCAGCACCAGACAGCACCTCAGCCCAGCCAGCCCTAGCACCAGCCAGACCTGCAGCACCAGACCAGCACCGCAGCTCAGCCAGCAGCACTGCAGCACCAGCCAGCCTGCACCCGCCAGCACCTGCAGCCCAGCAGCACCTGAGCACCAGACAGCACCTGCAGCCCAGCAGCTCTGCAGCCAGCGCACCTAGCACCGAGCTAGCAGCACTTGCAGCGCTCTGCAGCACCAGACAGCCTGCCAGCTTCAGCAGTACCCAGCAGCTGAAAGGCATACCAGACAGCATGAGCTAGGCACCTGAGTCCAGCAGCATGGAGGCACTAGTACCAGCAGCATGCTTGCTCAGTACAGCACTGCAGCTTGGCACCTGAGCATACAGTTGCAGACAGACAGCACTGGGCTAGACCAGCAGCATGGCAGACCAGCAGCATTGGCCCAGTACAGCAGCAGCCGCTAGTACCAGCAGCAGTGCAGCCAGCAGCAGCTTGGGCTAGTACCAGACAGCAGCTTGGGCTAGTACCAACAGCAGCTTGGGCTAGTACCAACAGCAGCTTGGGCTAGTACCAACAGCAGCTTGGGCTAGTACCAGCAGCAGCTTGGGCTAGTACCAGCAGCAACTGACCAGCAGCACTTGCTAGTACCAGCAGCACGCTAGTACCAGACAGCAGCTGGGCTAGTACCAACAGCAGCTTGGGCTAGTACCAACAGCAGCTGCTAGCAACAGCAGCTGGGTAGTACCAGCAGCACTGGCTAGTACCAGAGCTGGCAGACAGCAGCTTGGCTAGTACCAACAGCAGCTGGGCTAGTACCAACAGCAGCTTGGCTAGTACCAACAGCAGCTTGGCTAGTACCAACAGCACTTGGGCTAGTACACACAGCGCGACAGCCGCAGACCAGCGCACGCTAGTACCAGACAGCAGCTGGGCTACCACAGCGGCTAGTCCAACACTGCGCAGCAGCACCAGAGCAGCACTGGCTAGTACCAACAGCAGCTTGGGCTAGTACCAACAGCAGCTTGGGCCTAGCACCTTCCCTCCATGGGTCTGCGGCAGCGCGGTCAGATTTTGTTATCAGTTTTGCTTGATTGCTTCTAGATTTTGTTATCAGTGTTGCTTGATTGCTTCTAGATTTTGTTATCAGTTTTGCTTGATTGCTTCTAGATTTTGTTATCAGTTTTGCTTGATTGCTTCTAGATTTTGTTATCAGTGTTGCTTGATTGCTTCTAGATTTTGATAAATTTGGTATCCCATTGACAAACAAATTATGCGGAAAATATATTGATCAGGCGGGGCTAACTTACAAATCGCTTTGAAATTATTTTATAGATCTTGCAAAAGTCAAATCATGTAATATATATTAGTACTTCATTCTATATAATAACAGATTAACATAGTAAGATCATTCAGATACCACTAATTATTGCATATTATTGCTGATATTGCATATCAGCACAGTACCGTTGGAGGCTCTAGCAATAGTCTGCCATCATGGGTGTCCCATCTGCCTTGATACCTTCCCTCCATCATCATGGGTGTCCCATCTGCCTTGATACCTTCCCTCCATCATCATGGGTGTCCCATCTGCCTTGATACCTTCCCTCCATCACCTTTATATCTTAATGGAACCTCTCCTCTTGTTCCTCACTCACCTCACCAAGATTATGTGGAAATCTGTCTAGGTGGCTATGGAGAGAGTGTACTTTTATGCTCATATTAGTACCTAAATTCTTAAAGCTTGTCAACATGTTTTGCACCAGTTCTTCATAACCGTCTTGTTTTTTGCTTACCCAGAAATCCTTGACAACTGACACATAACTGTACCATGCAGAAATTTCAATATCATCCATATATTTTGGGAAATTAGAATCCTTGATAAGCTTTCGAATTTAAAGACCATTAAAGATTCCAGCTTTCAGTTTTCCCATACTTAGTCCAGGGAACCATCTACAAATGTATTTGAAGCAATTACCATCTTTGTCCAATCTTTAATGAATAGCTTCACTAGCTCTAACTTCATGTGGAGTGGTGGCAGAATAATGTTGTCCCTCTCAACCAATGGCTCGTTAATGATGTTTGCTGCACCTACAGTCATGTTTTCTCTTGAAGGCCACGTCACTTTTGTCCAGTGATCTGCCTTCGCCCTCTTGAAGGCCACGTCACTTTTGTCCAGTGATCTGCCTTCGCCCTACTGTCACATCAACAGATGAAACAAGGGTACTATGTATATCCACTCTGTTGACCTAGCAAGAAGTTTACCATCCTCAGATCAGCACATAGATATCTTGTGCTCATGATAGCAAAGCTTCTGCAACACTATTTTGATATTTTTGTATTCTTCTTAAAGTTTTGTTGAGTGAGCAGGTGGAAGAGATACATATTTGATACCACTGTGCAATAAGACATTTCAAGCTTCTAATGGAGCTGTCTATAAACAGCAGCCAATCTCCTGGTCGATATTCAAGTCCCATTCGAAGAAGTCCAGGGATGTTATTGCAGTATACAAGTTCTTTATCTTGGCTGTAGTAAGGCAGGAGTTCAACCTCTCATCCAATAAGCTGTTATTTTAAATCCTTGTTATAGAAAGTTCTTTTCTTTTAGTCTGGATGCTGAAAGTTCAGATGCTTGCTTTGAGGTCACGTATCAGATCATTGAGTTCTTGGGAGAACTGCTGGGCTGTTGAAATGCTTACTTCATATTCACTTCCACTGCTGTCACCTGTGTTACATCCTCAACTCTGAGTTTCTTCAACATCTACAACAGAAGGTGAGGCAGTGTTGTAAACACTGGTGTGGGAACGTCTTCATGTATGGCACAGGTCTCCTTGCTGACTCCAAATCAGGATATTCCCGCTTGACTTTCTTGTATCGATTGAAAACTTTCACATTCACCATACAGAAATAACAATCATCTTGGTGTTTTTTTTTTTTTTTTTTTGGCTCTCTGCACATCATAGTCACACCGAAGTTTAAACTTTTCCTTTGCCTATTTTTCCAATGTCATAAGAATTCTACACAGGTTTTGCAAACCGTAAGGAGAGCCCAAGACTTGTTCTCCAGGCGCCACTCCAGAATAAGCAAGATAAGCTGGTTTTTTCTTTGTTTTTGCAAAGAATATTTGCCAGAAATGTAGCAAAAAGTACTGGAGTTGTTTAAGCAGACTCTTCGTGAAGAACTAATGTTTATCTGGAAAAAGTAACAAAATAAAGGTTATAATATTGTCAGATGGTCGTTGTTGATACAACTCCTTTCCTTAAATATTAAATAATTTAAAAATAAAAATTAATCTTTATTAAAACTATATGTATATACAAATTGTCACTACATATACATATATACACGTTATGGCTAAGTTCCTGTTAATTGAGGATAGGTATACAATATCTCACAAACTAGAGCCAGTTTGAAAAACCTACTGCCGTTTTCGAATTCAGCAACCCAGAATACTTCCAGTAGGTAACCAACAATTTTTTCAGAGATGGTATCCAGTGTTCAAAATTTCCTTAACAATTTATTATCTAATTTAATTAATGTCTGTATTTCTCGCTGAGTTGAGGCTCCATCATTTCTGCGTCATCTAACTTATTACGGAAATTTAATATTTGTTCTCGGTCAGCTGTTTTTTACCCGGGGGCATCGCCCCCCTAAGGAGGCTTCAGTATTTTCCAGACGGGGCACAAATATAAGGATTTGTGTATTTGCCATTTGCTTTTCAACAGATTTTTTAACAAGTACAAAAATAATGAGTGAAAACAAGTTTCATATTTTTCCTGTTTCAAAGAAGAGGAATTAATTTTTACATTTAGAATTTTATATTATGGAAGGAAGACGGGGGGAGACGAGGACCAACTGCGATGGGGACAAGGGGGCGGAGCCCCACCCAAAACAACTGAAGAGCAACAAGAACCACTGTTCTCGGTCACGTTAGGTTAAAGCACGTTAACCTGTATTTACGTATAATAAAACAACAATAACGAAATAATAAGAAAAGAGTGACGTAGGTGAGGCAGCTTAGAGCGCATGGTAATATCTTAGAGCAGTGATTCTCAACCAGGGGTAAAAAATTACATGGCAAGGGGTAAATATTTGATGTACCCGATAATTGAATAATAATTCAATTCAATTTTTCTGACCTTGTTTTTCTGTCCCTTTATGATGGCGATAATTTTTTTGTATGGAAGTAAGGGGGTAAATGGAGAAATACATCAAGCCGAGGGGGTTAATGGAGGAAAAGTTGAGAATCCCTGCCTGATTAGAGCGTTTCTCCCACGAATGACTAAAGCTGATACAGTGACAAGGAAAAAACTAGACTTGACAAAAGAAAAAAAGAAAAAATAAGAATTGTATCCACATATGTATCAATCGTATCCACATGCATGCATGTGTCCCGTAGCTCGATCGCTAGCGCACTCGCCTCACGCACTCAGGTCCGGGAGTCGATCCCCGATCCTGGTGAAAATATTAGGACGTGTGTCCTTAAAACACCTGCTGTCCATGTTTACCCATCAGTAAAATAAAATAGGTACCTGGTTGTTAGTCGTAGTGACTGTGTGTGTGTGTGTATAGTGACCACGTGTATACAGCAGTGACCACGTGTATACAGCAGTGACCACGTGTATACAGCAGTGACCACGTGTATACAGCAGTGACCACGTGTATACAGCAGTGACCACGTGTGAATATAGTGTCCACATGTATACAGTAGTGACCACGTGTGAATATAGTGTCCACATGTATACAAGAGTGTCACTGATCAAGGACCGGGCCGCGGGGGTGTTGACCCCCTGGGGTCAATGGCGACCTTCCACAGGTGGTACGAGAACTAATGAAAACGAACCCTGCGGGAGTCCAATGGGAGTCTTACGTGTCCTGCCAGAGTCCTTCGAGTCATGTTAGTCCTGTGGAATCTTCCGAGAGTCTAACAAGAGTCCTGGAAGAGTGTTGTGGGAGTCCTGCCAAAGTTCTCTGGAAGCCCTGCGAGAGTCCTGGAGTCTTGTGGGATCCCAGCAGGAGTTCTTTGGGAGTCCTATGGGAGCCATGCCGGGCTCCTGCGAGTTCTGGAGCCTTGTAATCCTGCCAAAATCCCATGGAAGTCTTGTAGGATTCCTGCCAGTCCTATGGGAGTCCTGCGGGAGTCCTTGCTACATGACCCCGCCATCAAGACGGCACTCAAAGCGACAGAGGCCACGGCAGGACCCAGCAGGTGGTGGAGTGTGGACAGTACATGGGGCGGAGAGGGAGGGAGGGAGGGAGAGAGAGAGAGAGAGAGAGAGAGAGAGAGAGAGAGAGAGAGAGAGAGAGAGAGAGAGAGAGAGAGAGAGAGAGAGAGAGAAGACAGACAGACAGACAGACAGACAGACAGACAGACAGACACAGACAGAGACAGAGAGAGGGAGGGGACAGAAAGAGTGAGTTTAAGAGTGTTAGCATAACACTTGAATGTGCATGTTTAAGGGAAGTAGCAAAGGTTGGTTATCTCTCACCACAGGATGCAGTTATCTTCAACCTCCCGCCACAGCTGGACCAACAATAGATACACTGGCTCACCCGTCCTGTCGAAGCAGGCGCAAAGTCTGCCTAAACTCCACTGCTCTGGTCCAACCTTCCCTTCCCCCCCATGTCTGCTCATCCTTCCCTTCTCCCTTCCCACCTGCCCACTCAAAATCCAGCCTCCTGTCTGATGAGCTTGTCCTGAACGTTTGTGATGGCCCTCTGTGACACAACATTACAATAGCAACAACAGAGGTCTAACCTTACCAGGGAACTGTCAATCAGGAGGCTGCCAACCCGGGGGCTCCCAGCTCTTAACAGTGTGCCTGACGACCAGCAGTCCACCATGGGAAAGGGGGTTGGCAGCCGTCACGCGTGGTTGATGGCTCCACCACAGTTCTTGATGGACAAGGTCAACAGGGAAGCTACAATGCTTTGAAAGCAAATAGTGTCATTGTTGCACTTAAATAAGATGCAGTAGGTCGAGGTGTGTCATTATGAATTTGTTGAAAATAATAGTGGAAACAATAACTACCAATACTACATCTAAGGAAAGAGTTGTACTGTTTGATAGAATATTCGAACTCTGTCATGTCCTACGTGGCGATCAAAACACTGTTGACTCTAGAGAATTACCACAACATACACATCATGGAACAAGTCAATCAAAATAGGTTCAAGATGTTTGGAATACATTAAGTACATCACACTAGAAAACAATAACAATAGATGATGGCCAACTTCCTTTGCAAGACACCAGTCATACTCAGTATTTACTCATCTCTAACAAATTTCTCGACTCTCTGGAACGCGCACACGACATACGGACTAAAAATAATATCACACAGTCTACCCTGATGACTGCTGGCTGACAGTGGCAGGGCGGGAAGTACTGGTATACTAAACCAGTGTTCACCTTATAAACTGTGTCATACATTTTGTTCTTAACTTACAGAAGCTACAACTACACACAGATTTGCTTCTAAGTCTGTCGCCTCATTATCTGAATGAAACATGCTTGCATTATAAAGCCAAATAAACAACTAAAAAACACGTATATACATACTATTTTGTGTGGTTTCCCTCTTAATCATGGTCCCGGAGACCTGGTTAAGTCGATGACTTGCATTAAATACACAGAATATCGAATATACTTTTCATTTCTCGAACAAAAGATCGAAAATAAGAGAAAATAGTTTGTAAACGGTTTTCAAAAAACAGCAGAAAAGAAGAAAAAATAACTAACAGATGCAGCGTCTGTCATAATGAAATGAGGGAAGTTAAATACGTTTGTGGGGGAAATAACAAGAAGGTGTTACTGTTAACACTAAGTCCAGGTTATAAGTAACTTGTATAGGCCAGTTTGTATTGAGATGTCACCATCTGTACCAACACTTCCCTCCCCTTCCATGCACCACCACTCCCCCCTCCCGTGCACCACCACTTCCCTCCCCTCCCTTGCACCACCACTTCCCTCCCCTCCCTTGCACCACCACTTCCCTTCCCTCCCTTGCACCACCACTTCCCTTCCCTCCCTTGCACCACCACTTCCCTTCCCTCCCCTCCCTTGCACCACCACTTCCCTCCCCTCCCTTGCACCACCACTTCCATTCCCTCCTTGCACCACCACTCCCCCCCTCCCTTGCACCACCACTTCCCTTCCCTCCCGTGCACCACCACTCCCCTCCCGTGCACCACCACTTCCATTCCCCCCCTTGCACCACCACTTCCCTCCCTCCCTTGCACCACCACTTCCCTCCCTCCCTTGCACCACCACTTCCCTTCCTCCCTTGCACCACCACTTCCCTTCCCTCCCTCCCTTGCACCACCACTTCCCTCCCCTCCCTTGCACCACCACTTCCATTCCCTCCCTTGCACCACCACTCCCCTCCCCTCCCTTGCACCACCACTTCCCTTCCCTCCCGTGCACCACCACTCCCCTCCCGTGCACCACCACTTCCATTCCCTCCCTTGCACCACCACTTCCCTTCCCTCCCGTGCACCACCACTCCCCTCCCGTGCACCACCACTCCCCTCCCGTGCACCACCACTTCCCTTCCCTCCCTTGCACCACCACTTCCTCCCTCCCTTGCACCACCACTCCCCCTCCCGTGCACCACCACTTCCCTTCCCTCCCTTGCACCCCACTTCCCTCCCTCCCTTGCACCACCACTCCCCCTCCGTGCACCACCACTTCCCTTCCCTCCCTTGCACCACCACTTCCCTTCCCTCCCTTGCACCACCACTTCCCTCCCCTCCCTTGCACCACCACTTCCCCAGCAACACACTAAGCATGAGGCCGCCACTCAGGATAAATGCAATACATACTGAAAGGAACAAGAGGAAAGAAAAATCAGGAGAGAAATTCAGGTACCAGGAAGGTTCAAGCGAGAAGCCCAGGTACCAGGAAGGTTCAAGCGAGAAGCCCAGGTACCAGGAAGGTTCAAGCGAGAAGCCCAGGTACCAGGAAGGTTCAAGCGAGAAGCTCAGGTACCAGGAAGGTTCAAGCGAGAAGCCCAGGTACCAGGAAGGTTCAAGCGAGAAGCCCAGGTACCAGGAAGGTTCAAGCGAGAAGCCCAGGTACCAGGAAGGTTCAAGCGAGAAGCCCAGGTACCAGGAAGGTTCAAGCGAGAAGCCCAGGTACCAGGAAGGTTCAAGCGAGAAGCTCAGGTACCAGGAAGGTTCAAGCGAGAAGCCCAGGTACCAGGAAGGTTCAAGCGAGAAGCCCAGGTACCAGGAAGGTTCAAGCGAGAAGCCCAGGTACCAGGAAGGTTCAAGCGAGAAGCCCAGGTACCAGGAAGGTTCAAGCGAGAAGCTCAGGTACCAGGAAGGTTCAAGCGAGAAGCCCAGGTACCAGGAAGGTTCAAGCGAGAAGCCCAGGTACCAGGAAGGTTCAAGCGAGAAGCCCAGGTACCAGGAAGGTTCAAGCGAGAAGCCCAGGTACCAGGAAGGTTCAAGCGAGAAGCCCAGGTACCAGGAAGGTTCAAGCGAGAAGCCCAGGTACCAGGAAGGTTCAAGCGAGAAGCCCAGGTACCAGGAAGGTTCAAGCGAGAAGCTCAGGTACCAGGAAGGTTCAAGCGAGAAGCTCAGGTACCAGGAAGGTTCAAGCGAGAAGCTCAGGTACCAGGAAGGTTCAAGCGAGAAGCTCAGATACCAGGAAAGTTCAAGTGAGAAGCTCAGGTACCAGGAAGGTTCAAGCGAGAAGCTCAGGTACCAGGAAGGTTCAAGCGAGAATATCAGGTACCAGGAAGGTTCAAGCGAGAAGCTCATGTACCAGGAAAGTTCAAACGAGAAGTTCAGGTACCAGGAAGGTTCAAGCGAGAAGCTCAGGTACCAGGAAGGTTCAAGCGAGAATCTCAGGTACCAGGAAGGTTCAAGCGAGAAGCTCAGGTACCAGGAAGGTTCAAGCGAGAAGCCCAGGTACCATGAAGGTTCAAGCGAGAAGCCCAGTAACCAGGAAGGTTCAAGCGAGAAACTCAGGTACCAGGATGGTTCAAGCGAGAAGCTCAGGTACCAGGAAGGTTCAAGCGAGAAGCTCAGGTACCAGGAAGGTTCAAGCGAGAAGCTCAGGTACCAGGAAGGTTCAAGCGAGAAACTCAGGTACCAGGATGGTTCAAGCGAGAAGCTCAGGTACCAGGAAGGTTCAAGCGAGAAACTCAGGTACCAGGATGGTTCAAGCGAGAAGCTCAGGTACCAGGAAGGTTCAAGCGAGAAGCTCAGGTACCAGGAAGGTTCAAGCGAGAAGCTCAGGTACCAGGAAGGTTCAAATCCAAAACCACTCACATGATTCCATTAAAATCTTCCTTCAAAATTTTGTTTGCATGAGAGCGAGGCGTCCAGGGTCGTCCAGGGTCGTGTTATGGAGATGACACATTAACCGTGACCCAGAAGAATAGCTTGGTGATGAGTGCTGGGTGATGAGTGCTGGGTGATGAGTTAGTTACCATTTTGTCCTAGGCACATGTCGATTTGACACTAGGCCTGTTGTATGTATGTGTGTGAGTGTGTGTGTGTAAGGAAACACTTCGAAATGTTTCCGCCCCGTCGGGAATAGAACCCGGGCCCTCCGTGCGTGAAGCGAGAGCTTTACCACTAGGCCACCGGGGCTGTGTGTGCTGGGTGATGAGTGCTGGGTGATGAGTGCTGGGTGATAAGTGCTGGGTGATGAGTGCTGGGTGATGAGTGCTGGGTGATGAGCACTGGGTGATGAGTGCTTGATATAGATGAGAAGAACGGAGAGGCAGTGGATTGGATGAACAAAGGTGGTGAGGACTGCACTCTCACTGGTGGTGAGGACTGGACTCTCACTGGTGGTGAGGACTGGACTCTCACTGGTGGTGGGGACTGGACTCTCACTGGTGGTGGGGACTGGACTCTCACTGGTGGTGGGGGTGAAGACTGGACTCTCACTGGTGGTGGGGGTGAAGACTGGACTCTCACTGGTGGTGGGGTGAAGACTGGACTCTCACTGGTGGTGGTGAGGACTGGACTCTCACTGGTGGTGGGGGTGAAGACTGGACTCTCACTGGTGGTGGGGTGAAGACTGGACTCTCACTGGTGGTGGTGAGGACTGGACTCTCACTGGTGGTGGTGGTGAGGACTGGACTCTCACTGGTGGTGGGGGTGAAGACTGGACTCTCACTGGTGGTGGGGTGAAGACTGGACTCTCACTGGTGGTGGTGAGGACTGGACTCTCACTGGTGGTGGGGGTGAAGACTGGACTCTCACTGGTGGTGGGGTGAAGACTGGACTCTCACTGGTGGTGGTGAGGACTGGACTCTCACTGGTGGTGGTGGTGAGGACTGGACTCTCACTGGTGGTGGTGGTGAGGACTGGACTCTCACTGGTACTGGGGTGAAGACTGGACTCTCACTGGTGGTGGTGAGGACTGGACTCTCACTGGTGGTGGTGGTGAGGACTTGACTCTCACTGGTGGTGGGGGTGAGGACTGGACTCTCACTGGTGGTGGGGGTGAGGACTGGACTCTCACTGGTGGTGGGGGTGAGGACTGGACTCTCACTGGTGGTGGGGGTGAGGACTGGACTCTCACTGGTGGTGGTGGGTGTGGGAACTGGACTCTCACTGGGTGTGAGGATTGGACTCTCACTGGTGGTGGTGGGTGTGAGAACTGAACTCTCACTGGGTGTGAGGATTGGACTCTCACTGGTGGTGGTGGGTGTGAGAACTGGACTCTCACTGGGTGTGAGGATTGGACTCTCACTGGTGGTGGTGGGTGTGAGAACTGGACTCTCACTGGGTGTGAGGACTGGACTCTCACTGGTGGTGGTGGGTGTAAGAACTGGACTCTCACTGGTGGTGGTGGGTGTGAGAACTGGACTCTCACTGGGTGTGAGGACTGGACTCTCACTGGTGGTGGTGGGTGTGAGAACTGGACTCTCACTGGGTGTGAGGACTGTACTCTCACTGGTGGTGGTGGGTGTGAGAACTGGACTCTCACTGGTGGTGGTGGGTGTGAGAACTGGACTCTCACTGGGTGTGAGGACTGGACTCTCACTGGTGGTGGTGGGTGTGAGGATTGGACTCTCACTGGTGGTGGTGGGTGTAAGAACTGGACAGTAACTTGTCTAATATTAACCATGAAAAAATATCTTTGTTTTTCATATTTACTGTTGCAATATTCTTGTGCTTGAAGGTTATTATTTAATAATTTCTATTTGTTAATATAACTCGAAAAATAAGAGTGTCTCATCCACATAGCACCCACAAAATTTCCAATGTTAAACTGCCATGGTCTATATGACTGAGGAGACAATCTTGAAGCTCCTTCAAATTCAGGATTAGTGAATAACACTAAAATTTTCACATTTGTTCAGAAAGTCTAAGCCAGTCTATTTTTCTGACTCTAAAAATCAACTTCCTCCAGTTATCGGAATGCGTACAGAAGTCTTATATATCTGTCAATAATATCTAACGTTGGGAGCCGTAATTAAATAATACGCAAGAGTATGAAGGTGACAAAACTGAACATTATATTTTTTCCCCTAAAATTACATGTAATCTTTGCCAGGATTCTCGGAACCTTGACAATTCTTGGAACAATTAGCGCCATCGTATATTAAACATACTATTCATTGTACTATTTCGAAAATTTGTTACTCATTTTCAACCTTACACACAAAATGTGATTTGATATGTTGTTAAATCATAAGAAATCAAACAAAGTAGTGATCATAACTGGTCCAGTTAACGACAGTTTAGATGTTCTTGACAAA
This sequence comes from Cherax destructor, assembly GCA_009830355.1. Taxonomy (NCBI): domain Eukaryota; kingdom Metazoa; phylum Arthropoda; class Malacostraca; order Decapoda; family Parastacidae; genus Cherax; species Cherax destructor. The sequence continues at coordinate 89,165 of WNWK01001819.1, forward strand.
ACTGCTCTCATGGAAGAACTTGATCAAGTGCTTGCAGGCGAGTGTGTTAGTGAAGGTGTGAGCAAGCCACGTTTGACACGCGTCAAGCAGGCGAGTGTGGGAGTGAAGGTGTGAGCAAGCCACGTTTGACACGCGTCAAGCAGGCGAGTGTGGGAGTGAAGGTGTGAGCAAGCAACGTTTGAGGTTCTCATAGTACCCACTACAGAACATACCAGAATTATGTCAACTTCCTAGGATGATTATGATAATTCTGTTAAATTTCTCTTACAACTTTTAACTTCGTGTTAGAGCGTTCGCACACAAAATACGTGATAAAGGAATAACATGAAAAGTTGGTAGATGGATCTATAACTTCCTAACAAATAGAACACAGAGTAATAGTAAACAGAGTAAAGTCTGAGGCAGCTACGGTGAAAAGCTCTGTTCCACAAGGCACAGTACTCGCTCCCATCCTATTCCTCATCCTCATATCTGACCTAGACAGAGATGTAAGCCATAGCTCCGTGTCTTCCTTTGCGGATGACACCTGAATTGCCCAGACAGTGTCCTCCATCGAAGACACCGCAAGACTCCAAGAGACATCAACCAAATCTTAAAATGGGAAACTCAAAACAATAATTTATATTTGTTAATATAATGAAGAGAAATTTCAACTACTCAGATATGGAAAACTTGAGAAATTAAAACTGTATCAGGTCATACAACAAATTCTAACCATACAATAGAGCGAGAAATTAATGTGAAGGACCTGGGAGTAATAATGTCAGAGGATCTCACTTTCAAAGACTACAACAATGTATCTACCGCATCTGCTAGAAAAATGATAGGATGGATAATGAGAACCTTCAAAACTAGGGACTCCAAGCCCATGATGATTCTCTTCAAATCGCTTATTCTCTCTAGGCTGGAACACTGCTATACACTAACTGCCCCTTTCAAGGCAGGCGAATTTGCAGACCTGGAGAGCGTACAAAGCACTTTCACAGCAAACATATGTACGATAAAGCACCTAAATTACTGGAAACGGTTGAAGTCCCTTGATTTGTATTCCCTGGAACGCAGGCGAGATAATATACACTTGGAAAATCCTAGAGGAATTAGTACCAAACTTGCATATGAAAATCACTCCCTAAGAAAGCAAAAGACTCGGCAGGAGATGGATCATTCCCCCAATGAAAGGCAGGGGCGCCACGAGTACACTGAGAGACAACACAGTAAGTGTCAGGGGCCAAAGACTGTCCAACTGCCTCCCAGCATACATAAGGGGGATTACCAATAGATCCCTGGCTGTTTCAAGAAGGCGCTGGACAGGTACCTAACCAGAAGGGCTGTGGTTCGTACGTCAGTTTGCGTGCGGCCAGCAGTAACAGCCTGGTTGACCAGGCCCTGATCCACGCTGAGGTCTGGTCTCAGACCAGGCCGCGGGGGCGGTGACCCCCGAAACCCTCTCCAGGTATACTCCAGGTAACGTACAGAAGGAGCCAGGTTCAATTTCTAAAAGTGAGTTGTGCGGGTAAAGTCTCCTTGCTTATGCTGCCAATGATCCACTTCGAATATTTACGTTGCAGTGAGTCAGAGGTTGTCGTGGGTCGCATCCTAGGGAAGGAGACAAGACCTCCAATGTACGTAAGTGATACTATGCGGATTATCTTTGGTTAATAACAATAAGAATATTCTTTTCATCTTGGCCAACAGAGGGTGGGAGAGGCAGTCAGCTATCATACAGTTAGATATTATAACCAGGTTACGCTCAAGGGCAACTTTATCGAGTAACTTGATAAAGTTCCTATAAGCAAAACGTTGTCATACAAGCTTACGCTGTTTTGGTCATCATTATTATGGTAGATATATACTGTTATAAATACATGCAAAATACACACACACACACACACACACACACACACACACACAATCAAGGAAAAAGACCTTGGGGTGAGTATAACACCAGGCACATCTCCTGAGGCGCACATCAACCAAATAACTGCTGCAGCATATGGGCGCCTAGCAAACCTAAGAACAGCATTCCGACATCTTAATAAAGAATCGTTCAGGACCCTGTACACTGTGTACGTTAGGCCCATACTGGAGTATGCAGCACCAGTTTGGAACCCACACCTAGCCAAGCACGTGAAGAAGCTCGAGAAAGTGCAAAGGTTTGCAACAAGACTAGTCCCGGAGCTAAGGGGTATGTCCTACGAGGAGAGGTTAAGGGAAATCGACCTGACGACACTGAGGATAGGAGAGATAGGGGGGACATGATAACAACATATAAGATACTGAGAGGAATTGACAAAGTGGACAGAGACAGAATGTTCCAGAGATGGGACACAGCAACAGTTGGAAGTTGAAGACTCAGATGAATCACAGGGATGTTAGGAAGTATTTCTTCAGTCACAGAGTGGTCGGGAAGTGGAATAGTTTAGGAAGTGACGTAGTGGAGGCAGGCTCCATACATAGCTTTAAGAAGAGGTATGATAAAGATCATGGTGCAGGGAGAGTGACCCAGTAGCGGCCAGTGAAGAGGCGGGGCCAGGAGCTATGACTCGACCCCTGCAACCACAACTAAGTGAGTACACACACACACACACACACAAAATTTACACACATGTAAAACATGTAAAGGTTTACGTCTCTGCCGATACAAATGTCAGCAGAAAAAATTTTGCGGCATAAAACGTCACCAAAAACACCGATAGTGTTTGGTGTCGTGTATTTCTTCCCTTGCTCCCTCCTTCGCTTCCTTAATCTCGTGGGGGGCCTCCAGCTCATCTCTATTCTCTGCTTTCTCTCCACCTCTTCCCAACATTTCATTTTCCTATGTTCGCTGCCTCCACGGAATTGTTTCTGCCGTTGCATCGCTGCCACAGCCTGGTAGATCCTGGTAGATCTTTATAAGCAACTCAAGAGTCACTGTAAACACTTTAGCACAGTGCAACATGAAACAAAAATATATACTTAGTTCACTATATATTTTGCCCAATTTAATTACATCTACACTTTTAACTTAGAACCACTTTTATGAGGGAAAACTTACTAAAAAAAAAACTGGTTCGAATCCCGTTCAGCGGAGACTTTTTTTTTTTGACTCGGTGTTGGAACAGGAGGAAGGTGGGAAGTATAGTGCCAATACTGTAGTGGAGAAGACCCAGGCCAGGACCCATCAGGAGGAAGGTGGGAAGTATAGTGCCAATACTGTAGTGGAGAAGACCCAGGCCAGGACCCATCAGGAGGAAGGTGGGAAGAATAGTGCCAATACTGTAGTGAAGAAGACCCAGGCCAGGACCCATCCTGGCAAACCTGACACTGAAGGTGAGGTGGGATATGACTGTTGAGAACATCACTGGAATTGTGAAGTCTGCCAACTTCTGGCAAGACAACTATTGATTGTATATTCAGTACTATTTTTCTTTTCTTTCAGCTACTTATTTGCATGTTATAACTCTCAGTTTTATACCAATCAATGGGATGACTAAAATATCTCGTATGAATAACGAGACCATTCGACTTTTGCCAAGTTATATGATATTTATGCTGTTGTAATCTTTGTTGAGACTTTCTCCAGACTGCCTAAAACATAATTTATTGTGTTTTATACATGTAATCACACAGACACAGCCATCATTATTTTCTCAAATAGATTTTTATACCATCTGAAGGATGAGTGAGGATGCTACAGACCTGGAGGTGCTTAGAGCACGACATTTATTTTGAAATTTTTATATAGAAGGAATTTCAAAGAAGTTTATATATTGAGTATAGTTCATTGATCTTTTAAGGCTGTAAAATGTGTTTCTTGCATTTATAAAGATTTGTCAATATTTTGTTTTATATTTTAGGTTTTAGCCTATTTCATATATTTTTATTATTTCCACATATACAAACTTTTGACAACAAAAACACAAAGCTCTCAAGAACAGGTATTATATATATATATATATATATATATATATATATATATATATATATATATATATATATATATATATATATATATATATATATATATATATATATATATATATATCGAACAAGCGATTCAAGATGCAAAACAACCACGGGGAGTTGAATGACAGCTCTAGGCCTTTCGTGATGCAATAAACACATCAGGAGCTTGCAATATAGAAAAGAGGTGGTGGTCCAAGCAAATACGGTCACAGGAAACGTCCTTGGTGGGGTGAGGATGAGGGAGGGGGGGGGTAGTAGGCTGGAGGTGCCCCCAGGCGTACAAATACCCTTAGTCAGAAACATTAAATATTATAGCATTAGAAAGACAGTCAGCTTACAAGCACTGTAATAGCACCCTGACGCACGTGACATGGCAATTGTCAAAAATTCGGTCAACTACGCTTTGATATACAAATAACATTACATACTAATTACATTGCCAGTGATGTACATATTACTGGCAATTATCTTAAAGAGTTTCAGCACTCGAAAAAACGGGACAAATTTAACGGGAGACAGGTGTGAGTTATACAAACGGAGACAGACGCTGGATATGATATAAATGACTTTACATAACAAATAGTATATAGATAGATCCGATAATTGTCTTAGGAATTTCCGCTTCTCTAGAAATAGAAATAAGTCACTTTTTCTAACTTTTTTGGGCTATGCTAGGTAATCTACACATATGCTGCCATGTATGATAATCCATGTAACTGTATCTGTACCTGAATAAATTTTCTTACCCATTAAAAGGGGACTCATTTTAAAGCGGAGGAATCTGTAATTTCAAGGAAGACAGCCATAGTCATCCCACAGGATTCTGGAGCAAACTCTGGTTCAACCTTCACAAAATGTAGGATTTTTTTTTTTTTGGAGAGGGGGGGGGGCCGTAATTCTTATGTGTAGCATTACATTTCAAACAATCCAATGCACTTGTATAAGAACCCGGTTTTTGACTACGTACAATTGCCTCAGCCAAAAGCGAATCTAATTTGAACAACCCGCCACTGTTATTGTATAATGAATGCTCATCATGCTAAATAATCGCTGATTCAACAATATTCCTTTCTAGCCAAGAGTTACAAGTAACGATGACTCTGGCTTCTGACCAGTTTGCCGGGTTATTGCAAACTCTGACGTGGCTGAAAATTGCGTTCGATTCCTGTGCAGTACGTATCGAATAACGGTGTTGTAATATCCTGACATCTAAAGGTTTCCCAGCCTCTCCTACATAGCTTAAGTTGCAACCGTTGCAACTTATTCTATAGACACCAACACACTGTTGGGGTGAATTCTTAATCAGAACACTTCTAAGAGTCCTTGAATTCTTAAAAACTACTGTATTTTAAATCTTTTAAGAGCATTTGGCAGGATAGATAAATTCTCATTGAATGTAAGAGCTAGCATATTCTGAGGAATTATCCTAGGCTTTGTTCTATGATACGTTTTCCTAGCTGCCAGCAATGCAGATCCCATGAACTCCTGTTGATCTAATGGAAAAATTGCAAAATATCAACATGTCTAATGGTTTTACACCAGTAAGTTTTGATGTCACCGCGTTGTTGACGAGAGTCCCCGTCCCAGACTTGCTATCTTATTTGGAAGAAGAATTAGACGAGTTCTCTCTGCCTTTTGATAAAAATACCATTATTGAACTGATGAAGTTGTGTGTTGTTGACTGCAAGTTTGAATTTGAAGGGAAGTTTGCTCAAAGGTAGGGAATGGCTATGGGTAATCCATTGTCTCCTTTACTGAGCAATCTGTATATGGAAGTTTTTGATGCTAGGCTGTTGAAAGACATCCTGCCATGTAGAGCTAAATGGTTCAGATATGTGGATGACATCTTGTGTTTTTGGCCGAATGATACGACCCTGGATACATTTTTACTTAGAATTAACGTTTTGGTCTCACCTATTAAATTCACCATAGAGTAAACTTCCATTCCTAGATGTGTTAATACACAGGAAGGCCACTAGTGTGTGTTCATACATTCACTACTATTCCAACCATGAGTTAAAAGGAGTGTATTTCTTACTATGTTCTGAGAACTTACAGTGTGTGCAGCCCAGAGTTCCTAGATGAAGAAGTTAAGAAAATGTTTGACATAGCCATGAAACTGCGGTATCCTAACAAGTTCGGAGTTCTTGGGATCTGCGTTGCTGACACCTAGGAAAACTTACCATAGAACAGAGCATAGGATAGAAAACTTACCTAACCTAATTATAACAAATGCAATTTAAATTAGCCTAATCCAACTAAATAGATTTTAGATAAGTTTACAATAATTTAATAATACACAATGAAATATATTTTTTTTTTCGTTAGGTTCAGAATGATTTTTGCGAAATTTTTGTATATACAAATATTCGCTTGCCTTATTCGGCAAGAAGAGCATTGCTATTTAAACCAAATTCGCAAGTTTTACCTATTCGGCACGACATTATTAACACAGCCCAGAACCGTCAATGCAGGGTGATCCGTAAAAGAAGAAACACTTTCATCACTCACTCCACTACAGTTAAAAACACTGCAGCATTAATACCCCTCCTTAAGAGCGCAGGCACTGTACTTCCCACTTCCAGGACCCAAGTCCGGCCTGCCGGACTCTAATCCCTTCATAAATGCTACTTTGAATCCCTTAATAAATGCTACTTTGTTCACACTGCAACAGCACGTCAAGTCATAAAAACCGTTTGTCTCCACTCGCTCCTAACACACTCACGCATTCTTACTAGAAGTCCAAGCCCCTCGCATACAAAACCTCCTTTACCCCCTCCTCCAACCTTTCCTAGGCCGACCACTACCCCACCTTCCTTACACTACAGATTTATACATGCCTTCAGTCTAGAGTAAAACCAAAAAATACTATCATTCATTCAATTACCGTCTTGCCAGAAGTACTCCGACAACACTGCTCGGATAACCCTCCAAGATTAAAGTCCGACTAAATTTCCTTAAAATCCCTTCATAAATGTTACCTTGTTCGCACTCCAACATCAGGTCAAATCATAAAAACCATTTGCGTCCACATTCACTACTAACACGCTCACACAACTCCATTGGAATCAAAAGCCCCTAGCACTCAAAACCTTCTTCCCTTCCTCCAACCCTTCCTGGGGCAACCCCTATCATTCCTCCCCTCCATTCATTTTATTCATCTTATTTTGCCCCATCCTCTCTAAATTATCAAATCATCTTAACAACCCCTCCTCTCTCGTCTGAACAATACTTTTGGTAACCCAGCACCTTCTTGTTTCAGAGGTGTGAATACTCATATTCACACCACACATTGCTCTCAAACAAAACTTCCCTACTACCTTTAACTTTTTTCTGGCTGCAACGTTCAAAACCCATGCTTCACACCCATACAACACAAGATCCTTTTCCTTGAGTGAGGTTTGCTGTCTTTGGCCCCCTAGCCTATACTCTATGGCCTTCTTTGCCCTTCCCCGATCTTCATGCCCTTGCATTTGGCGGGGTTAAATTCGAGGAGCCAGTTGTTGGACCAGGCTTGCAGCCTGTCCAGGTCTCTTTGTAGTCCTGTTTGATCCTCATTCGATTTAATTTTCCTCATTAACTTCACATCATCTGCAGACAAGGACACTTCTGAGTCTATCCCTTCCGGCATGACATTCACATATACATTCACATAAAGGGGTCCTAGGACTGACCCCTGTGGAACCCCGCTCGTCACAGGCGCCCACTCTGACACCTTGTCACATACCATGACTCGTTGTTGCCTTTCTGTCAGGTATTCTCTGATCCTATGCAGTGCCTTTCCTGTTATGCGTGGCTGATCCTCTAGCTTTGGCACTAATCTCTTGCGAGGAACTGTGTCAAAGGCCTTCTTGCAGTCCAAGAAAATGCAATCTACCCACCCCTCTCTCTCTCTCTCTCCTGCCTTACTTCCGTTACCTTGTCATAAAACTCCAGTCGTGTGTGTATCTCTCTCTCTCTCTCTCTCTCTCTCTCTATCTCTCTCTCTCTCTCTCTCTCTCTCTCTGTCTGTCTGTCTGTCTGTCTGTCTGTCTCTCTCTCTCTCTCTCTCTCTCTCTCTCTCTCTCTCTCTCTCTCTCTCTCTCTCTCTCTCTCTCTCTCTCTCCTCCTCTCTCTCTGCCAGAGCTCGTAGTAATATTCAAAATAGCATCCTTATGATAACCCCAGTATAAGAAAAAATCATTAAAAGATTTGATCAAAGGCTGGATTTTTATCATTAGACTTCAAGGATATATTAATTGACTTAATCAGTACATTTTCAATTATTTTTTATAGATACTGCGAGTGATGATTGATGCTTTCCAAGAGCCACTCCAGAGGTTCACCGAGCCACTCCTAAGGTTCAAACAGCCACCCCAGAGGTTCAAACAACCACCCCAGAGGTTCAAACAGCCACCCCAGAGGTTCAAACAACCACCCCAGAGGTTCAAACAGCCACCCCAGAGGTTCAAACAGCCACTCCAGAGGTCCACGAAAAATTTGAATCTAATCTGCGACTATAAAAGAAAAATGCAAGTGAAAATAATTGGGTCAGCGCAGCCGCTTTTTTAAAAACCCAGGTTTTTCCTGAAATCGGGTCTGCGAGAGGTGGACGGTGAAGCTATGAAATTATGCTTCTCTCAAGACTGACCTTCACTGCAAGTAAGTTTTCACGTGAGCGTTCACACAAGCACAAACACATAAACACGGTAGTGATCAGGGAAGAGGCGGGCCAGGAGCTATAAATCGATCCCTGCAACCACAAATAGGCAAGTACAAATAGATAAGTATACACTGAAGCAAGAAGAGATCAGTCTCACAGAGGTGATAACAGATGTGATTTTCCCAGAATATCAAATATGGAAAAAGAACAAAAGAAAGGGGAGGTAGTGAAGAAGCATTGCTAATTAGGCTTTTGAAATGATAAATAATGGAAAGGGTGTCAAATGACTACAAAATAGGGACACAGAACTGGGGGACCCTACGTGGTGATAGCAGTGATGTACAACCCACCACTTAATAGGAGGAGACCAAGGCAGGAATATAAAAACAGGACACAATACTAGAGGTTGCTAGGAGAGCCCACACAGGTAGTTCAAAACTACTGATAATGGGAGACTTAAACTATATGGAAACAGACTGGGAAAGTCTGGAGCCACATGGAGGACTGGAAATGTGTCGAGCTAAGCTGTTGGAGGTAATGAAAAACTCCTTATGTCAGTATGCCAGGGAGACCTCTAGGGAAGCAAAGAACCAGCGAGGTTGGACCTTGTACTTACCCTAAGGGACTGTGATGTAGAGGGACAAAATACGACATACCAATCAGCGGTAGCAAAATTGCAGCGGTGAGGTTAGATTACCTTGTGGAAGTGAGCGTGAAGAGCATCGCAGAGCATGAAGGGACAAGTAAAAGAGTAGACTACGAAGGCCTAAAGAAATTACTAAGTGGAATGCCACGGAAAAAAAGCTAGATGGATGGAAAGACAACTAACGAAATGAGAGTGTAGCTGGAACTGCGAGGCAGAGGAAGAATTCATACTCAGAAGCAAAAGCACAAGCAAGAATAAAGCCCAGTCTTCATCCAGAAATAGTGAAGCAAAAGCTGAAAGTGCAAGAGCCTGGAAGAAATATAGACAACAAGAAACACTGGAGAAGAAGAAAGCAAGCAGAAGAGCCAGAAACGAATATACATGGGTGAGAATAAACGCCGAGGGACAATTTGAGAATGACAGCATCGAAAGATAACTTTAAAGGACAAGGTTGATGATAATGAGAAAAGGAGGAGGAGAACTCACTAGGAATGACCACGAAGTTTCCAAGGACCTGAACATAAGATTTAAGGACGTATTCTCAGTGGAATCAGAGAGTCAAAGATGTTAAGTGTATGAAGTACTGAAACAATCCACACAAGAGGTTAAGAAACTACTTAGTGGATTAGATACCTCGAAGGCAGTGGGACAAGACATCTCTCCAAGAGTTCTGAGAAAGGGACCAGAAGAACTGTGCGAACCACTTTCAGCTATCAAGCCATTTGAAACAGGACAGCTGTTTGATGTCTGGAAAACAACCATCCCACAAATTTGCTAGAGTTCTATGACAGGGTAAGTAAAGTTAGGTAGAAGAGAGAGAGGAAGAGAGAGAAGAAGAGAGAGAGAGGAAGAGAGAGAGGTTGACTATGTCTGGATGGCAAATAGTTGTTTAATACAGTATCTCACAAGATATGAGACCAAAGTTAATGGAACAGGCAGGAATAAGAGCAATAGTACTATAGTACAATAGGTCGCACGAGGCATACAGGGAGTGAATCTGTAAGTTGAGAGGTGGGGCCAAGAGCTAAGACTCGACCCCCTGCAACTGTCAGTAGTATTTCATGTCAATTTTATGCAAGTAGGAGTCCGTTACCTAGTGTCACAGCTTAGGAGTGACAGGTGAGTATGAGTCGTTGATAGGTCACCGACACTGACCTATGTGATTCACACTCCATTCTGCGCCCGTGCGACACCAAGCGCATGACGCCTGCGGCCGTCCTGGCACGTGCGACACCAAGCGCATGACGCCTGCGGGCGTCCTGGCACGTGCGATACCAAGCGCATGACGCCTGCGGGCGTCCTGGCACGTGCGACACCTAGCGCATGACGCCTGCGGGCGTTCTGGCATGTGCGACACCAAGCGCATGACACCTGCGGCCGTCCTGACACGTGCGATACCAAGCGCATGACGCCTGCGGGCGTCCTGGCACGTGCGACACCTAGCGCATGACGCCTGCGGGCGTCCTGGCACGTGCGACACCAAGCGCATGACGCCTGCGGACGTCCTGGCACGTGCGACACCAAGCGCATGACGCCTGCGGGCGTTCTGGCACGTGCGACACCAAGCGCATGACGCCTGCGGCCGTCCTGACACGTGCGACACCAGCGCATGACGCCTGCGGGCGTCCTGGCACGTCGACACCAAGCGCATGACGCCTGCGGCGTCCTGGCACGTGCGACACCAAGCGCATGACGCCTGCGGGCGTCCTGGCACGTGCGACACCAAGCGCATGACGCCTGCGGGCGTCCTGGCACGTGCGACACCAAGCGCATGACGCCTGCGGCCGTCCTGGCACGTGCGACACCAAGCGCATGACGCCTGCGGGCGTCCTGGCACGTGCGACACCAAGCGCATGACGCCTGGGCGTCCTGGCACGTGCGACACCAAGCGCATGACGCCTGCGGCGTCCTGGCACGTCGACACCAAGCGCATGACGCCTGCGGGCGTCCTGGCACGTGCGACACCAAGCGCATGACGCCTGCGGGCGTCCTGGCACGTGCGACACCAAGCGCATGACGCCTGCGGGCGTCCTGGCACGTGCGACACCAAGCGCATGACGCCTGCGGGCGTCCTGGCACGTCGACACCAAGCGCATGACGCCTGCGGCCGTCCTGGCACGTGCGACACCAAGCGCATGACGCCTGCGCCGTCCTGGCACGTGCGACACCAAGCGCATGACGCCTGCGGCCGTCTGGCAGTGCGACACCAAGCGCATGACGCCTGCGGCGTCCTGGCACGTGCGACACCAAGCGCATGACGCCTGCCGCCGTCCTGGCACGTGCGACACCAAGCGCATGACGCCTGCGGGCGTCCTGGCACGTGCGACACCAAGCGCATGACGCCTGCGGCCGTCCTGGCACGTGCGACACCAAGCGCATGACGCCTGCGGGCGTCCTGGCACGTGCGACACCAAGCGCATGACGCCTGCGGCGTCCTGGCACGTGCGACACCAAGCGCATGACGCCTGCGGGCGTCCTGGCACGTCGACACCAAGCGCATGACGCCTGCGGCGTCCTGGCACGTGCGACACCAAGCGCATGACGCCTGCGCCGTCCTGGCACGTGCGACACCAAGCGCATGACGCCTGCGGCGTCCTGGCACGTGCGACACCAAGCGCATGACGCCTGCCGCCGTCCTGGCACGTGCGATACCAAGCGCATGACGCCTGCGCGTCCTGGCACGTGCGACACCAAGCGCATGACGCCTGCGGGCGTCCTGGCACGTGCGACACCAAGCGCATGACGCCTGCGGACGTCCTGCACGCGACACAGCGCATGACGCCTGCGGACGTCCTGGCACTCGACACCAAGCGCATGACGCCTGCGGCGTCTCAGGCACGTCGACACCAAGCGCATGACGCCTCGGCCTCTGACACGTGCGTACACCAAGCGCATGACGCCTGCGGCGTCCTGCAGCGACATCAGCGCATGACGCCTCAGGGCGTCCTGGCACGTGCGACACCAGCGCATGACGCCTGCGGCGTCCTGGCAGTCGACACCAAGCGCATGACGCCTGCGCGTCCTGGCACGTCGACACCAAGCGCATGACGCCTGCGCGTCCGGCACGTGCGACACCAAGCGCATGACGCCTGCGCCGTACTGGCACGTCGACACCCAAGCGCATGACGCCTGCGAGTCCTGCACGTCCATACAGCGCAGCGTGCCGTCCGCACGACACCAAGCGCAGACCCGCGCCGTCCTGGCACGTCGACACCAACCAGACCCTGCGCACCCACGACACCAAGGCAAGCCGTCGTCTGGCACGGTGCGACAAGCTAGTCCGCACTCGGACTGCCATGAAGCAGGCTCCTGGCACGTGCGACACCAAGCGCAGTGACGCCTGCGGCCGTCCTGGCACGTGCGACACCAAGCGCATGACGCCTGCGGGCGTCCTGGCACGTGCGACACCAAGCGCATGACGCCTGCGGCCGTCCTGGCACGTGCGATACCAAGCGCATGACGCCTGCGGCCGTACTGGCACGTGCGACACCAAGCGCATGACGCCTGCGGGCGTCCTGGCACGTGCGACACCAAGCGCATGACGCCTGCCGCCGTCCTGGCACGTGCGACACCAAGCGCATGACGCCTGCGGGCGTCCTGGCACGTGCGACACCAAGCGCATGACGCCTGCGGGCGTCCTGGCACGTGCGACACCAAGCGCATGACGCCTGCGGGCGTCCTGGCACGTGCGACACCAAGCGCATGACGCCTGCGGCCGTCCTGGCACGTGCGACACCAAGCGCATGACGCCTGCGGCCGTCCTGGCACGTGCGACACCAAGCGCATGACGCCTGCGGCCGTCCTGGCACGTGCGACACCAAGCGCATGACGCCTGCCGCCGTCCTGGCACGTGCGACACCAAGCGCATGACGCCTGCGGCCGTCCTGGCACGTGCGACACCAAGCGCATGACGCCTGCCGCCGTCCTGGCACGTGCGACACCAAGCGCATGACGCCTGCCGCCGTCCTGGCACGTGCGACACCAAGCGCATGACGCCTGCGGGCGTCCTGGCCAGTTACAAAGTAGACACTAAGCTCATAGGATAATGCTGGATGACGTCACCCAGCAGAGCAATTGCGTATTACGCAAACACCTCCAGTACG
>WNWK01001819.1:107500-222500 GCA_009830355.1 Cherax destructor
CTGGCTTACCGAGTGAGGGAGCCAGTATACAGAGTCGAGGAGGACAGGGGCCGTCCCGTCGCTGTTAGTTTAATATCTTTATTGTGCATCCCACGCCCATCATGTGGGTGGTAGTCACCCCACGCCCATCATGTGGGTGGTATTCACCCCACGCCCATCATGTGGGTGGTAGTCATCCCACGCCCATCATGTGGGTGGTAGTCACCCCACGCCCATCATGTGGGTGGTAGTCACCCCACACCCATCCTGTGGGAGGTAGTCACATGATGGGTCCAGGGACTGGGTCGCAAAATTTTGATTGCTAAATAAGTTCCAGATCATAAGATGACTCTCCCAGTGGGATCATTAGTGTTTTAAATCCAGGTTTCTCCCACCTGGTACCTGTTAGGTACCAGGTGGGAGCCACCTGGAGACCAGCTACGATGGGTAGCCCAAACACAACACTTGCTGCTCTGGCGGCTTGTCTCCGAGCTAGTGCAAGACGAAGGCTGCGTTCCATAGTGAGGTCTTCGATAGAGGATGTGTTGAGGGTGGAGCCATTTATGCCGCTCCTAGCAAGTACCTGGCGAGTATTCTTGGCAACACCACCACATGGGAGTATTATGAACTGCTTATTCTTAGGTACATAATGAATTTGTATTGGATATATTAATACACGTACGTATTTATATGCGTTATGTCTAAATTTGTCTCAGTTCCCCCTTTCTTTCTCTTTTTCGCTTTTGTCTATATATAATTCATGGTGTTTTTTTTCTGAGATGGCGATAGCTTCATAAAAGAAATCCATTTCTCCTGTAATGGGGTAGGCCATTTTGAGAGATGGTAAATCGCAAGTAATTGAAACTTAAGTTCTGCTGGAAGGAAACCTCTGAAGATGCAGTAGAACCCTTGATATCAAGGAGTACTTGACGATATCATCACCAGTTGAAGCCTCTCAACACAGGTCGACAGATTTCAACACTGCACAATGAAGGTAACCCGTCCTGTGTGATGGAACTAGACAGGGAAACATAGGTAATATTATTGCCACTGTGTAACTGTCATATAGAATAGCAGCAACCAATTACTGATATATCCAATTTTCCTAAATAAAAGTAACACTCATGGCGAGTTTAAAATATATAATATGAAAATATACCTTAACACACCAAAGCTCTCATATTTTATGTATTTTGTTTACTGTGATGTCTTTTCGCAAATTTGCTATCACATTTGAACGTGATTCCTCGTCATATATCCAAGATTAGAGTGGATATCGTATGCACTCCCATTGGCTGACAGGTTATGGGCTTGGCCCAATAAGGATCGTATTTGCTGTAACTCCATGATTGGTTCCAATAAGCACCTTCGTTGCCCGCCAAGTCTCAATTGGTTGCAGTGAGCTCCGTGATTGGTTGTCATGGCAGGAGTGGTTCCAATAGGCACTCTCGTTAGTTGTCAAGTCTCTGATGGGTGAAGGGAGGTCCGTGATTGGTTTTATCATGGCAGGAGTGGCTTCAGGAAGCACACTCATTGGCTGCCACTTCCCGCCTAGGGCCAATAAGCGCTGTATAATGTCTCTTGAGTTGCTAGACAGTCACAGGTGAGACTTACATATTGGACATGCATCGGAAATGTCATGCAAGATATAAACAAACTTTCCAACAATTAGAACGCAGCAGGAGAGGTCACACACACACACACACACACACACACACACACACACACACACACGTTCATTAATAACCGGCCATAAGCCTTTTCAGACGTGTAGATTTCCATGACTTAGGAGGTGCGTGTCACGTGTATCTGCAGTTCTGACTCATTTCAGCAAAGTCGCTGCCTGAAAAGCATTAATCAGTGGTTCATAATGCCCTTAGCCGGGGAAGTGGGGCAGGGGTGGAGGCGAGTGAGATAATGAGGGAGGAGGGGAAAAGGGAAGTAAAGAGGGACCTCACTCTGGGTGGGGAGAGGAGCGAAGGTGTTGAACGACTGGTGGGGAGAGTAGCAAAGGTGTTGAACGACTGGTGGGGAGAGGAGCAAAGGTGTTGAACGACTGGTGGGGAGAGGAGCAAAGGTGTTGAACGACTGGTGGGGAGAGGAGCAAAGGTGTTGAACGACTGGTGGGGAGAGGAGCGAAGGTGTTGAACGACTTGTGGGGAGAGGAGCAAAGGTGTTGAACGACTGGTGGGGAGAGGAGCAAAGGTGTTGAACGACTGGTGGGGAGAGGAGCGAAGGTGTTGAACGACTGGTGGGGAGAGGAGCAAAGGTGTTGAACGACTGGTGGGGAGAGGAGCAAAGGTGTTGAACGACTGGTGGGGAGAGGAGCAAAGGTGTTGAACGACTGGTGGGAGAGGAGCGAAGGTGTTGAACGACTGGTGGGGAGAGGAGCAAAGGTGTTGAACGACTGGTGGGGAGAGGAGCAAAGGTGTTGAACGACTGGTGGGGAGAGGAGCGAAGGTGTTGAACGACTTGTGGGGAGAGGAGCGAAGGTGTTGAACGACTGGTGGGGAGAGGAGCGAAGGTGTTGAACGACTGGTGGGGAGAGGAGCGAAGGTGTTGAACGACTGGTGGGGAGAGGAGCGAAGGTGTTGAACGACTGGTGGGGAGAGGAGCAAAGGTGTTGAATCACTGGTGGGGAGAGGAGCAAAGGTGTTGAACGACTGGTGGGGAGAGGAGCAAAGGTGTTGAACGACTGGTGGGAGAGGAAGCTAGTGTTGAAGAAAATCTGGTGAGGGGAGTCGGAGCAAGTTTAAGACTGGTGGGGAGGAAGTCTTTTATCTAAGGGATAAAGACACTTGAAGGGTGGTGTCATGAAGATCTGAGAATAAATTGTTAGTGTGGTATACCACCGAACTTGAGTGGGGATTGAATCTGAGAAATTTTTGTCGAAATCTCCCCCAACTTTCAGTGAGGTGTTGAGTCTGAACACTGCAGTAAACTCGAATTACAGTAGAGAGGGTGAGAGTGTGATTGTGAGAGTGATTGTGAGAGTGTACACGTACCATCTACTCGTTCATAGCATCAAACATCACTACCAATATTACAATTCTCCAGCTGCCCTCGGGAACACCTGAGTGGCTGCCCTCGGGAACACCTGAGTGGCTGCCCTCGGGAACACCTGAGTGGCTGCCCTCGGGAACACCTGAGTGGCTGCCCTCGGGAACACCTGAGTTGCCGCTGCCCTCGGGAACACCTGAGTGGCTGCCCTCGGAACACCTGAGTGGCTGCCCTCGGGAACACCTGAGTGGCTGCCCTCGGGAACACCTGAGGGATGTGTGGCCTGCCCTCTCGTGGAACACCTGAGTGGCTGCCCTCGGGAACACCTGAGTGGCGCCTCGGACACCTGTGGCTGCCCTCGGAACACCTGAGTGGCTGCCCTCGGGAACACCTGAGTGGCTGCCCTCGGGAACACCTGAGTGGCTGCCCTCGGGAACACCTGAGTGGCTGCCCTCGGGAACACCTGAGTGGCTGCCCTCGGGAACACCTGAGTGGCTGCCCTCGGGAACACCTGAGTGGCTGCCCTCGGAACACCTGAGTGGCTGCCCTCGGGAACACCTGAGTGGCTGCCCTCGGGAACACCTGAGGGCTGCCCTCGGGAACACCTGAGGGCTGCCCTGGGAACACCTGAGTGGCTGCCCTCAGGAACACTGAGTGTGCCTCGGAAACGGTGGCTGCCCTCGGGAACACCTGAGTGGCTGCCCTCGGGAACACCTGAGTGGCTGCCCTCGGGAACACCTGAGTGGCTGCCCTCGGGAACACCTGAGTATATCAGCTTTGAAACATCTATGAAGCATTTTCTCTGAGAATGAGGGAGGAAGTTGTAGAGTGGTGTAGAGAGTGACCGAAGAAGTTGTAGAGTGGTGGAGAGAGTGAGGAAGGAAGTTGTAGAGTGGTGGGGAGAGTGAGGGAGGAAGTTGTAGAGTGGTGGGGAGAGTGAGGGAGAAGTTGTAGAGTGGTGGGGAGAGTGAGGAGGAAGTTGTAGAGTGGTGGGGAGAGTGAGGAGGAAGTTGTAGAGTGGTGGGAGAGTGAGGGAGGAAGTTGTAGAGTGGTGGGAGAGTGAGGAGGAAGTTGTAGAGTGGTGGAGAGAGTGAGGGAGGAAGTTGTAGAGTGGTGGGGAGAGTGAGGAAGGAAGTTGTAGAGTGGTGGAGAGAGTGAGGGAGGAAGTTGTAGAGTGGTGGAGAGAGTGAGGGAGGAAGTTGTAGAGTGGTGGGGAGAGTGAGGAAGGAAGTTGTAGAGTGGTGGGGAGAGTGAGGGAGGAAGTTGTAGAGTGGTGGGGAGAGTGAGGGAGGAAGTTGTAGAGTGGTGGGGAGAGTGAGGGAGGAAGTTGTAGAGTGGTGGGGAGAGTGAGGGAGGAAGTTGTAGAGTGGTGGGGAGAGTGAGGGAGGAAGTTGTAGAGTGGGGGGAGAGTGAGGGAGGAAGTTGTAGAGTGGTGGGAGAGTGAGGAGGAGTTGTAGAGTGGTGGGGAGAGTGAGGGAGGAAGTTGTAGAGTGGTGGGGAGAGTGCGGGAGGAAGTTGTAGAGTGGTGGGGAGAGTGAGGGAGGGTGTAGAGTGGTGGAGAGGAGGGAGGGTTGTAGAGTGGTGGGGAGAGTGAGGGAGGAAGTTGTAGTGGTGGGGAGAGTGAGGAAGTTGTAGTGGTGAGGACAGTGAGGAAGTGGTAGAGTGGTGGGGAGGGTGAGGGAGGAAGTTGCAGAGTGGTGGGGAGAGTGAGGGAGGAAGTTGTAGAGGGGTGGAGAGAGTGAGGGAGGAAGTTGTAGAGTGGTGGAGAGAGTGAGGGAGGAAGTTGCAGAGTGGTGGGGAGAGTGAGGGAGGAAGTTGTAGTGGTGGGGAGGGTGAGGGAGGAAGTTGCAGAGTGGTGGGGAGAGTGAGGGAGGAAGTTGTAGTGGTGGGGAGAGTGAGGGAAGAAGTTGTAGAGTGGTGTGGAGAGCGAGGGAGGAAGTGGTAGAGTGGTGGGGAGAGTGAGGGAGGAATTTGCAGAGTGGTGGGGAAAGTGAGGGAGTAGGTTTTAGAGTGGTGGGGAGAATGAGGGAGGAAGTTGCAGAGTGGTGGGGAGAGAGGAAGTTGCAGACCGGTGGGGAGAGTGAGGGAGAAATTTGCAGAGTGGTGGGGAAAGTGAGGGAGTAAGTTTTAGAGTGGTGTGGAGGGTGAGGGAGGAAGTGGTAGGGTGGTGGGGAGGGAAGGAGGAAGATACAGAGTGGTGGGGAGAGTGAGGGAGGAAGTGGTAAGAGAGGTGGGGGAGAGTGAGGGAGGGAAATAGATATAGGAGGAAAAGGGCTAAGAAGTAGCTCGAAGTGTGAAGGGGAGAATCTAGTGAAGAAAGAAAGATAGAGAGGGGAAGAAGAAACAGGGAGAAGGAGAAGGAGAAGGAATAGGGAGGGGTAGAAGGGTGGAAAGAGAGGAGAGAGAAAGATGGAGAAGGAGAGGAGGACAAGTGAAGAAACGAAATTTGGAAGGAGAGGTATAAAGAAGGGAGGAGAGGTATAAAGAAGGGGGGAGAGGTATAAAGGGAGAAGAGGTATAAATAAGGAAGAAGAGGTATAAAGAAGGGAGGAGAGGTGCAAAAAAGGGAGATATATAAAAAAGGGAGAGGTATAAACAATGGAGAGGTATAAAAAAGGGAGGAGAGGTATAAAAAGGGAGGTGTATAAAAGGAGGTGTATAAAAAAGGGAGGAGAGGTATAAATAAGGGAGAAGAGGTATAAATAAGGGAGAAGAGGTATAAATATGGGAGAAGAGGTATAAATAAGGGAGAAGAGGTATAAAGAAGGGAGGACAGAGAAAAGACAGGAAAGGGAAGGAAGCAGTTTTGAGATTTTAAGATCACTTAGACCAGGCTGATCACTTAGTAATATTGGCTATAAAAAATTTGAACGGCAAAGTTGATGGCAAACCGTTAAAGTTGTTCCAGTCAGGTGAAAAGGACAAGTTACACAGAGGAGGGCAGGCATCTGTGAATGGGTGAGGTGTCCGCCCCCGATCATCACTCAGTAGAGAATCAGCTCAAAGTGACGAATCCTGACGGAGAGCCAAAGACAAGTTCCTGCCGGAGCCTGTATAACTTGCCTCGTCAGTACAGCCCACTGCTTCCGTCACTTCTCATGGACATGAGTGTGGCTCTGGAAGTCACTGAAAGACACAAGTGTACTACAGAGCAAGTACTTTAGAGCAGCCTACACCTCGGCATCTGCCTGTTTATTTACCGGAACAAACAGAACTCCACATTCTTGTGCCACGAGTAGTGATGTGCTAACCACTCTCGGATATCTTGGACCACAAGAAGAAAACATACTGGCCCAGAGTTATCAGACAACGTTAGAAATCTTAGTAGGCAGTGAACTGGAATTCAACTAAGCCAGCTATCAGGACAAGTGCTACGAGGACTGCATGGAACTCAGAAGTGAACTCATTAGATATACTCGTTCAGTATCTGTACTCTATGCGAGTCCTCACCAGCGATCAAAGAAGCCAATACCGCCCTCGCTCTTTGACCCATCAGTAAATCTTTTTTCCCTTTAGCATGATCAAAATCATGCTTCAAGAAATTAGCCAAGGTCCTCATAGTACTCTACATTAAAGTGTCTTCTATCACTGCTTAAAAAGACAAGCATCAAGCACTGTCCAGCGACGGCAGAGATGAGAAGCCAACATTAAACCGTACACACATCGAGAGCACAGGCTGACAGTGGTTTGCCGAACCAGAAGTCAGCATAGACCTAGCTCCTCTCGGCGGAGATCCAGGGAAAGCTCGCCAAACTTAGAGGTTTTTTAAGTGGAATTCACCTATGAAAAGTCATATCACTAGAAGAACAGGATTTAACAAGCTCAGCAGGAAAATGCTGGCCGAGAAATAGATCTAGCAGCCATACTTCAGCCTAAAACAGCTGAAGGCCACATTCAGGCAAAGCTTGTCCCCCCCCCTCCCCGAGATACAGTGGGAGAGCACTTTTATTATGTCTAGTGCCTGCAGGTCATACCGACTTACATAAGAGAGATCCACGTCAGTTCCACGTCGAGATAATTCCTAAAAATGTCACGTTTTGCTCACAGGTAAGAGCACCACTATATATAAGCACATGGGAAGAAGGCTGTCAAACACGGGACTGCGTAAAATAAACAGCCACTTTCATCTAAGTGCAAATCCAGTAGTTTCAAGAAGCAGCCCACTTTTAATGTTATACACTCCCACCTGAAACTAGTGACAGACCACTTAGGAGCAGACACCATACGAAGCAATACGCTGTAAGATCATCTACATACAATACTGATCCCAAAATCCATGATTATAATAAAACATGTGATACTTAAAATCTACTCTGTGGGACCTCTCCTCAAGGAGAAATTCCCGCGAGTAGCAAGAGCCAATTCTCACTATTAACAATCTGTTACCTTATACATTTTTTTAGAAATCAGAACAGACTGCACCCAAGTCTCCGAGTCTAGAGACTGTAGGCAAAATCCTTCTGGATGACACAAGTCAGCTGAACCAAAGGATAAGTTACTGACCAGAACTTGCGAGAGCCATACTGTACTGAAGAGATGCAACCTTTCGTTTCCATGTAACCAACCAAATGAACATTCAACATGCTCCTAACAACTTGCAGATGTACCTCCTCTGAAAGATTGGGCAATAGTTCGCAGCTACTCTGGCGTTCCGCCCCGGCTTAGTGATAGGCAACTGTTGGGAAGCACCGCATTAGTGCATATAAAATTGAGTATATCCATTGAAAACATTCTAGAGGGAGAAAGGTGCTTCAGCATACTATAACCCCATCCTCTCCTGGGGTAGTTGAAGGCGATACCGACAAGGCAGATTCCAATTTTCCCAGCCCTAACAATAGGCAAGGAGGGTGTATCAAGTCTCCTGGTCTAGAACTCAGTATTGAAGCTTCTGGTGCTCTAAACAGAGAAACCCTCAGTAAAAGTGGCGGCCACCTCAGAAAGGTCATCTGCCACTTGGATATGAAGAATGCTGGTCAGTGGGCTCAGGGAGTACTTTCCTGGCATCTTTCTGATCTTACTCCATATCCGTCCAGGAGCATTGGAATTAACCAATCTCAACGTAACCGACTCAAGACATGACAGTCCTTAAGATGGTGACATACCGTACACACAATCAAGAGGTGCTTCACACATTTCTGGTTTCACCAAAGAACTGGCAAATAGGACCCCAAGCCACCTGGCCGTTGAATGTTAGTAACTAACAGCCCTAGGCAACACTAAAGAAGTGGTCGTAAGCCCCCTGCACATTGTGAAGATCACCAAGGTCGCAAGAGATCCCTGGCAGTCTCAAAGAGCCGCCTGTCCACAACTCCCAGTTTAGACTGCAGAGGGCAGACCAGGGAAAAAGGATTCCGTCGACTAAAGGAAGATAAGGAAATAATCCCAAACATAGAAGTTCTGAAGGCCACATAAACAGAACTGGAACAAGGAGTGAGGTCTTTGTCATGGAAAGCGTTGATATGAGTATTTTAAAAGGCTGGAGAGCCATTATTCAGGATGCTAATTTCCAAGCGAATCAGTAAAGACTCCATAAGAATACTCATCCTGTGTGCCACCTATTAACCCACATCCCACATAGGGAAATGGGCGTTAAGTCTCACCAAGAGCAGAGCAGTCTAAATCCCAATCTAGGAAGAGGTACAAGGAGCACATCATCAGGTCCTCCTGCAACCTCACCCTGATTGCCACAACCTGCGGAGAAGAGCACAGATAAAGCTCACTGTGATGGACAGCAGCACAGATCAAGTTCACACTCCCTTGGCAACTGCGCCAGGAGTTGCAGAGGCATAAAAAGCAAACGTGAAACCCAAGGGCAATTCTGTTCCATGTAGTCTCCTGCAAACAAACCTGACAAGCCATAATCAAGAAAGAGTAGACTGATATCTTCAATATGGGGCCTAATGCCCCTACAGTTATGTTGCAGTGGAAGGAGGGCTAGTGAGCCACCTTCCTTAGTAACGCCTAAAGAGGGGATGTTATCGACAGAGTTGGCCTGTTTACCTTTGCTGTCTGGCCCTTGGTTAAAGATACTGGCTGCAAATTGTAAAGAGCCCTCCAAAGGTCCGAAACGGTTGGAGAAAGGGTGATCCTTTGAGGAATGCTTCCTCTTTCTTGAACGAAGTTGCTACCTTAAAGGTCTGGGAAACAAGACCCCTTAGACCAGCTATCAGACAACTTCCCTTGAGATGGGAGCGTCTGACTTTCCTTTCCAAGATGAAGCATTCTTGGCAACATCTTAGCTAGTCAGAGGACTGATGCTCTCCAGATTTGTGACTACTTTGTCTCACTCTTCCCATCCTTAGGACCTGAGGATGGCCCAGACACTGGGAGGCGGAATATCTGAGACACTGCCCCAGAAATAGAGAACTAGCGCTTCTGGGTGTGCATGTCCTACAAGCTTGGCTTCTGGTTCTTCCCTTTGCCAGAGGACACAGACACAGCCTTGGCTCTGGTATCAGACGGAGCCCCAGAGAAAAGGAGGGGGGCACCGGCCGCGAGTCAACTGTTCTAGGGAAAGTGTACTGAAGCTGGCTTTCCTAACCAGGCACCCCAGAGAAGATAGTCCCAGCAAAGGCACTCTTTCACCCACTTCTACCTCAGCATAGGTAGGGGTTGAGGATCTTTGAAGGAAGCAGGATGCTCCTTTCTCTCACCCCTGTGCTTCCGCCAATCCTTTCCTGGGAGATGCACGCCCAAGGGGCATTCCCTCAGGGAGCTCTCACCAACCCCAGGGCCACCTGGAGATAAATATCATCAGAGGGCAAAATGGGCCAGTAATTGCCTGGACAAGTACTGGGGCCACCATAAAAGTGCCTAAGACTAAACAGGACAAGTCCCCCAAGTAAGAGGGAAGAATTCTGTTCCATCGAGGGCCTCCCAACAGCAGCTGGGGTCCTAAAGATGGAGGCAACAGCTGCATCGGATATACCAGAATGCGCGGGATATGCCTTCCTGACATCTGCAAAACAGTTTCTCAACATAAACCAAACTCAGTAGTGGTGCGCTCTCCCTCATATGCATCACACACACACACATAAGAACATAAGAAAAAAGGAACACTGCAGCAGGCCTACTGACCCATGTGAGGCATGTCCATCACTCCCCGGCTTAGATCCGACCACCTGGAGTTAACCCTCTCATGGTAAACTCCAGGTAGTCAGGTCACTTCCACTTAAAGAATTAGTACGGCATCTGACCTAGTAGCACAAGCTAGTCAGTCAGGTCTAACTCACACCCACCCACACCCACTCATGTATTTATCCAACCTATTTTTAAAACTACACAACGTCTTAGCTTCTATGACGGTACTCGGGAGTTTGTTCCACTCATCCACATCTCTATTTCCAAACCAGTGCTTTCCTATATCCTATATCACCACCAAAGTTGTGACACTGTAAGACTGCTGTACTGGAGCAGACAGTGTCAAATTCAGTTCGACAAATAACCCAAGTGCTATGGGTCGTCATATACTTGGAATTCTAGTTAGGAATATATGGCATTTAAAACATTGTATAGGAAAACAAACATATGTCTTCACATCCAGATCCCTCTACATAAGATTTAGGTACAGGAGAAGCCCCAGTTGGTCGAATGCGAGGCCCAGTGAATGTGTGTTCACCTGAACCCCACCCTCCTTCCTCTTATCACAGCTGCAATCCGGGATTTATTAGCCAAATGTTATTCTCCCTCATGCTCTGGCAACATTGGGACACGATGACAAGAAATTGAATCAAATAATTTGTGGAGAGCACATTCTCTACTGGGTCACCACGATACAAGAGGATATCCTGAGTGTACATAGCGTCCTTATTGTTTTGCCTACCCTTCCCAGAGGAGCTAGTCCCAGCAGGAGGGAGAGATGGAAACCCCTTAATAAAAGATAGTTGACCCCTGGAAGCAGGATTCTTCTCCCTTCCTCTCTGTGCCTCCACAAGGCTATCCTGGCTTCTTGCCCCAGTAGCTGCTAGCCCCAGTGGCTGCTAGCCCAGAAGGATGAACAACCCAGGTGATTGCCAACCTAGGTGGCTAGTTCAGTTAGGTGGACAATCCAGGTAACTGCTAGCCCAAATGGTTGGACAACCTACGTGGCTGCTAACCTAGATGGCTGCTAACCCAGGTGGTTGGACAACCCAGGCGGCTACTAGCCCAGGTGGTTGGACAACCCAGCCGGCTACTAGCCCAGGTGGTTGGACAACCCAGCCGGCTACTAGCCCAGGTGGTTGGACAACCCAGGCGGCTACTAACCCAGGTGGTTTACATTCCAGGTGACTGCTAGCCGAGGAGGTTGGACAACCCAGATGGCTGCCAGCCCAGGTGGTCGATGGTATAAGCTGTGCTAAATATAGCTCTGAACGCGGGTGTCAGTCAGCGGTGCGAGATAACACTAGAGGTATTTGGTGAAGCTATCAAAGGCCGGCGTGGCACGGAAGCTGCTGCGCTACCACAGGTTATGCGCTACATGGAAATGATCGCCAGAGTAGGTTGTGTACCCAGTGAACAGGTTCCTCTCAGTTGTTATTGGTCTCCTGGTTATAAGAGAGGAAATCGCACCGGGATTACACCAAGCGATTCCCTCGTTATATCTTCTGCTGTACTGACTACTACTGCTCTTCCTGTTGCTGACAAAGCTCATGCTGTTGCTGACACTGCTGCTGCTGACGCTGTTCATACTACTGCTGCTGCTGACAGTGATTCTCCAGCATTACATCTGCTGCTGCTCACTGCTTGTGCTACTCTTACTGCCACTCGACAAGATAACTTGGGACACTTTCTTAAACCTTCTTCTAAACTTACAAAATGTTGTTTTCTGTATTATAATTTAGGTTAGGCAAAGTTGGTTAGGTTAATGAGTAATATCTGGCTATCTTTACTGTTGAAACCCTTCGCCTACGCGGTAGGCTTCTTCAGTCAAATACAGAGAATAGAAATGACTAGGTAAAGATGATGAAATCAGTCCATCAACCTTGGAGAGAGAGTTTGAAGTGGTGAGTCCCTCAGCCTGGAGAAGAGTTCAGCTCCATGGTCTGGAACAATGTGAAGGTGAGGCATGAGAATGGAGTCCTAGTGTCAAAGGTAAAGTGGAGCAGGAGGCGGGGTCCCCTAGAAACAGCAGCAGCAGCAGCAGCAGCAGCAGCAGCAGCAGCAGCAGCAGCAGCAGCAGCAGCAGCAGCAGCAGCAGCAAGGCAAGAACTGAGGAGTACAACAGCAAGCCCATACTAGGCACGTCCCTCTGGACTCCAACCTTTCTCTCTCGTAACTACAGCGTAGTTACGAGGAGATACCTTTCAAAAATATAGATACCCAATTGTTGCACATGCGTCTTACTTATCAACTTGTCGGTATTTTATATTTTCAATATAGGTTATGTTAGTTTGGTTATGTTAGTTTGATTATGTTAGTTTGGTTATGTTAGTTTGGTTATGTTAGTTTGGTTATGTTAGTTTGATTATGTTAGTTTGGTTATGTTAGTTTGATTATGTTAGTTTGGTTATGTTAGTTTGATTATGTTAGTTTGGTTATGTTAGTTTGGTTATGTTAGTTTGATTATGTTAGTTTGGTTATGTTAGTATGGTTATGTTAGTTTGATTATGTTAGTTTGGTTATGTTAGTTTGATTATGTTAGTTTGGTTATGTTAGTTTGGTTATGTTAGTTTGATTATGTTAGTTTGGTTATGTTAGTTTGATTATGTTAGTTTGGTTATGTTAGTTTGATTATGTTAGTTTGGTTATGTTAGTTTGGTTATGTTAGTTTGATTATGTTAGTTTGGTTATGTTAGTTTGATTATGTTAGTTTGGTTATGTTAGTTTGGTTATGTTAGTTTGATTATGTTAGTTTGGTTATGTTAGTTTGATTATGTTAGTTTGATTATGTTAGTTTGGTTATGTTAGTTTGGTTATGTTAGTTAGGTTATGTTAGTTTGATTATGTTAGTTTGGTTATGTTAGTTTGGTTATGTTAGTTTGGTTATGTTAGTTTGGTTATGTTAGTTTGGTTATGTTAGTTTGGTTATGTTAGTTTGATTATGTTAGTTTGGTTATGTTAGTTTGGTTATGTTAGTTTGGTTATGTTAGTTTGGTTATGTTAGTTTGGTTATGTTAGTTTGATTATGTTAGTTTGGTTATGTTAGTTTGGTTATGTTAGTTTGGTTATGTTAGTTTGATTATGTTAGTTTGGTTATGTTAGTTTGGTTATGTTAGTTTGGTTATGTTAGTTTGGTTATGTTAGTTTGATTATGTTAGTTTGATTATGTTAGTTTGATTATGTTAGTTTGATTATGTTAGTTTGGTTATGTTAGTTTGGTTATGTTAGTTTGGTTATGTTAGTTTGGTTATGTTAGTTTGGGTATGTTAGGTTGGTTATGTTAGGATGGTTATGTTAGTTTGGTTATGTTAGGTGGGTTATGTTAGGTTGGTTATGTTAGTTTGGTTATGTTAGTTTGGTTATGTTAGTTTGGTTATGTTAGGTTGGTTATGTTAGTTTGGTTATGTTAGTTTGGTTATGTTAGGTTGGTTATGTTAGGATGGTTATGTTAGTTTGGTTATGTTAGGTTGGTTATGTTAGTTTGGTTATGTTAGTTTGGTTATGTTAGGTTGGTTATGTTAGGTTGGTTATGTTAGTTTGGTTATGTTAGTTTGATTATGTTAGTTTGATTATGTTAGTTTGGTTATGTTAGTTTGGTTATGTTAGTTTGGTTATGTTAGGTGGGTTATGTTAGGTTGGTTATGTTAGTTTGGTTATGTTAGGTTGGTTATGTTAGTTTGGTTATGTTAGGTTGGTTATGTTAGTTTGGTTATGTTAGTTTGGTTATGTTAGGTTGGTTATGTTAGGATGGTTATGTTAGTTTGGTTATGTTAGGTTGGTTATGTTAGTTTGGTTATGTTAGTTTGGTTATGTTAGTTTGGTTATGTTAGTTTGGTTATGTTAGTTTGGTTATGTTAGTTTGGTTATGTTAGGTTGGTTATGTTAGGTTGGATATGTTAGTTTGGTTATGTTAGGTTGGTTATGTTAGTTTGGTTATATTAGGTTGGTTATGTTAGTTTGGTTATGTTAGTTTGGTTATGTTAGTTTGGTTATGTTAGGTTGGTTATGTTAGGTTGGTTATGTTATTTTGGTTATGTTAGGTTGGTTATGTTAGTTTGGTTATGTTAGTTTGGTTATGTTAGTTTGATTATGTTAGTTTGATTATGTTAGTTTGATTATGTTAGTTTGATTATGTTAGTTTGGTTATGTTAGTTTGGTTATGTTAGTTTGGTTATGTTAGTTTGGTTATGTTAGTTTGGGTATGTTAGGTTGGTTATGTTAGGATGGTTATGTTAGTTTGGTTATATTAGGTTGGTTATGTTAGTTTGGTTATGTTAGTTTGGTTATGTTAGTTTGGTTATGTTAGGTTGGTTATGTTAGGTTGGTTATGTTATTTTGGTTATGTTAGGTTGGTTATGTTAGTTTGGTTATGTTAGTTTGGTTATGTTAGTTTGGTTATGTTAGTTTGGTTATGTTAGGTTGGTTATGTTAGTTTGGTTATGTTAGTTTGGTTATGTTAGTTTGGTTATGTTAGTTTGGTTATGTTAGTTTGGTTATGTTAGTTTGGTTATGTTAGGTTGGTTATGTTTGGTTGGTTATGTTTGGTTGGTTATGTTAGTTTGGTTATGTTAGTTTGGTTATGTTAGGTTGGTTATGTTTGGTTGGTTATGTTAGGTTGGTTATGTTAGTTTGGTTATGTTAGGTTGGTTATGTTATTTTGGTTATGTTAGGTTGGTTATGTTAGTTTAATTATGTTAGTTTGGTTATGTTAGTTTGGTTATGTTAGTTTGGTTATGTTAGTTTGGTTATGTTAGTTTGGTTATGTTAGTTTGGTTATGTTAGGTTGGTTATGTTATTTTGGTTATGTTAGTTTGGTTATGTTAGTTTGGTTATGTTAGTTTGGTTATGTTAGTTTGGTTATGTTAGTTTGGTTATGTTAGTTTGGTTATGTTAGTTTGGTTATGTTAGTTTGGTTATGTTAGTTTGGTTATGTTAGTTTGGTTATGTTAGTTTGGTTATGTTAGTTTGGTTATGTTAGTTTGGTTATGTTAGGTTGGTTATGTTAGGTTGATTATGTTAGTTTGGTTATGTTAGTTTGGTTATGTTAGGTTGGTTATGTTAGGTTGGTTATGTTAGGTTGAGATGGATAGGTTTCTAACAGTGGAAAACATTTAACCACAAATAAGCAAATTACAAAAACGGCCTTGACACGTCTGGCAACGAAGTGACGGCGAGTACCTGGAAAACATTAAACTCTGCACGACTAACTGGTGGTGTCTTGATGCCAGTGAAGGGCTCTTGATATAAGGATTTAGAGCATCCCGACTCCCATAAACATTAACGTTATAGTTGCATTTGCGTCGATTATCCACTAAGTGTCTAGCGATTCTTCATAACAGAGATAATAACTAGATGTATGTCGTTGGTGTGCGATCCGAGAGAGACATCCCATAGTGCAACAACCCCAGCCCCCTCTGCCTCAATGCACGGGAGTGGAATAGTGCAGAATGCGGCATTAGTTTGTAATGCGGGTAAACATTAGCATTTGAAATTTTGAATTGAAGCAAATGAGAAGAGGCATCACATGGAAACTACTGTGGTCATGACAGATGATCTCACCTTGGAGGATCACCACAGTGTCGCTGCCACAGCCGCATGATAGTCTCGATAACTAGAACCTTTAAAACAAGAGATGACAAGCCTTAGCTCAGATCTAATTCAAAACTTCGATTAAGAAAGAACAACTTTGAAGGTAAAATGTAAAGTCATTCTCTTATCTCTCAGGGACCAATAACATAAAATACACCAGCACATCAAGCCTGAAGCCGCTCACAAGTTGCACTATCAAGTTATTAGTGTGGAAGACGAGTTAAAAGTAATCGGACGCGACACTCAGAAATTATCGCATGAAAGGCCAGCATTTTTATTTTCCTAATTATCATCCCCCCCCCAACAACAAAAAATATACAATGCAGTGACTGCAACAATACGTAAATAACCATATGTTTTTAATCCGTCCCTCGTGGGCAACCACGGGCGGGTATAGAACCCGCGATCAGAGAGTCATAAAACCCCAGACCGATTTCGTGTGTCATTACTACTACTATTGCGTCGCTTCACTCCCCCTACCTACTACTGCTACCACTACTACTACCACTACCACCATTACCTCTACCACTACTTCACTTCCTTCTTTCTTCCTCTCTATGTCCCGTCCCTGTCCTCTCGCATATATACTGGCTCCCTTACCTTCCTGTGTTAATGTCACCAGTCAATGAGCCAAGTCGGACCCAAACGTCGTAAGTTTCTTTCCATGTGTGGGTTACTGGTTTAATGTAGGGTTTAATTAACTTATGGATACACACAATTTTTTTATAAGGGTCTTGAAGGCGCACAGATGCCATAGGCACATAAAAGTACATTATGTAGATTTAACTTAGAATAACCAAATACAAACACAGATGTTTCTGAACACAAGAAACGTTCTCCAGTTATTTCTCAGAAATTTTCATTTATGAAATCTGCACATAAAAATTTACTCGACATAAAAATCAAAGGAAAGCTTTGAGGAAAATACATCAACACAAAGTTTCAAGCCGAGCAGAAGATACATTCGCCAATTACTACGCAGAAATGAACAAAACTTGCAACTGTGCAGCCTAAAACCACGCAACGTTTCATTTACTACACACGATAATCAACCAGTAAAAACTGATGCCGTTCGTAGTTTATATTTCATTCTCGAGAAAGCGCTAAATCCGTCGGAGTCTTGTAGCGCTGCAGAATGTGAGATATTCAGATTCAATCTCAAAAAGAGGTGGATAATTTCAGTTTCTGGGATCAAGAGCCCTTCACCAGCATCAAGGCGCCGTCCTTCAGGAAGTGTAATCCAGTTAGGTAAAACAAAATACAGTGGACCCTCGGTTTTCGTACACCTCCAAACTCGAACAATTATGCAAGTGTATTTTTGTAAGTGCTTTTGTAAGTGTATTTTTGTAAGTGCTTTTGTAAGTATATTTTTGTAAGTGCTTTTGTAAGTGTATTTTTGTAATTGCTTTTGTAAGTGTATTTTTGTAAGTGCTTTTGTAAGTGTATTTTTGTAAGTGCTTTTGTAAGTATTTTTGTAAGTTCTTTTGCAAGTGTATTTTTTGGGATCTGAAACGTCTAATCTAATTTACATTCGTCCTTATGGGAACAAATTCATTCGGTAACAGCACTCAAACAGCATTCTGGAAAGAATTATAAACGAAAACCGAGGGTCCACTGTATTACAATTATCATTTCGAGATCACACGTGGCATAATGTCAGCTTCACACACACACACACACACAAACACACACACACACACACACACACACACACACACACACATGAGATTCAAAGAGGTGTTCACAGAGGAAATAGAAGGGCCTCCAGAAAGGAGGAGAGATAGGGTACACCATCAGGTGCTGGACACGATACACACAACTGAGGAGGAAGTGAAGAGGCTACTAAGCGAGCTAGATACCTCAAAGGCGATGGGGCCGGACAACATTTCTCCATGGGTCCTGAGAGAGGGAGCAGAGGAGCTATGTGTACCCCTAACAACAATCTTCAACACGTCTATCGAAACAGGGCAACTACCAGAGGTATGGAAGACAGCAAATGTAGTTCCAATTTTTAAAAAAGGAGACAGAAACGTAGCATTAAACTACAGACCAGTGTCACTGACATGTATAGTATGCAAGGTCATGGAGAAGATTATCAGGAGAAGAGTGGTGGAGCACCTAGAAAGGAATGAGCTTATCAACGACGGCCAACACGGTTTCAGGGACGGGAAATCCTGTGTCACAAACCTACTGGAGTTCTATGACAGGGTGACAGCAGTAAGACAAGAGAGAGAGGGGTGGGTAGATTGCATATTCTTGGATTGTAAGAAGGCGTTTGACACAGTCCCACACAAGAGATTAGTGCAGAAACTGGAGGACCAGGCAGGGATAACAGGGAAGGCACTACAATGGATCAGGGAATACCTGTCAGGAAGACAGCAGCGAGTCATGGTCCGTTGCGAGGTGTCAGAGTGGGCGCCGGTGACGAGTGGGGTTCCACAGGGGTCAGTCCTAGGACCGGTGCTGTTTCTGGTGTTTGTGAACGACATGACGGAAGGAATAGACTCCGAAGTGTCCCTGTTTGCAGATGATGTGAAGTTGATGAGAAGAATTCAATCGGAAGAGGACCAGGCAGAACTACAAAGGGATCTGGACAGGCTGCAAGCCTGGTCCAGCAATTGGCTAGTGGAGTTCAACCCAACCAAGTGCAAAGTCATGAAGATTTGGGAAGGGCAAAGAAGACCGCAGACGGAGTACAGTCTAGGGGGCCAGAGACTACAAACCTCAATCAAGGAAAAAGATCTTGGGGTGAGTATAACACCAGGCACATCTCCTGAGGCGCACATCAACCAAATAACTGCTGCAGCATACGGGCGCCTAGCAAACCTAAGAACAGCATTCCGACATCTTAATAAAGAATCGTTCAGGACCCTGTACACTGTGTACGTTAGGCCCATACTGGAGTATGCAGCACCAGTTTGGAACCCACATTTATCCAAGCACGTAAAGAAGCTAGAGAAAGTGCAAAGGTTTGCAACAAGACTAGTCCCGGAGCTAAGGGGTATCTCCTACGAGGAGAGGTTAAGGGAAATCGACCTGACGACACTGGAGGACAGGAGAGATAGGGGGGACATGATAACGACATATAAAATACTGAGAGGAATTGACAAGGTTGACAGAGACAGAATGTTCCAAAGATGGGACACAGCAACAAGGGGACACAGTTGGAAGTTGAAGACTCAGATGAATCACAGGGATGTTAGGAAATATTTCTTCAGTCACAGAGTAGTCGGGAAGTGGAATAGCTTGGGAAGCGATGTAGTGGAGGCAGGTTCCATACACAGCTTTAAGAAGAGGTATGATAAAGCTCATGGCGCAGGGAGAGTGACCCAGTAGCGGCCAGTGAAGAGGCGGGGCCAGGAGCTATGTCTCGACCCCTGCAACCACAACTAGGTGAGTACAACTAGGTGAGTACATACATACACACACAAACACAACAGCCCCGGTGGCCTAGTGGTAAAGCTCTCGCTTCACGCACGGAGGGCCCGGGTTCTATTCCCGACGGGGCGGAAACATTTCGAAGTGTTTCCTTACACATACATACAACAGGCCTAGTGTCAAATTGACATGTGCCTAGGACAAAATGGTAACTAACACACACACACACACACATACATACACACACACACACATACACCAATAACAACAACAATGTTAGGTAAAAGGACGAGTGCAATTAATGTGACATTTTATTATGGCAACGTTTCGCTCTTCAGGAGCTTTGTCAAGCCCTTACAAACAATACTGATGAGGTAATTAGTCCCTCAGCCTGAGGGACTAATTACCTCATCGTTTCTATGCAGTTCTACAGTCTTCACATTATGTCCTTATATTGATAGTCAGTGGATGGCGAAACGTCTACAAATAAAGATGTCCAGATGTCGTTCTGAAGATGCACACGAAAGCCTTGTAAGAAGATAGGTGTAACTGAGAACACTGAAGATTACAATGCGTGTCCTCTGCCACCGAAACCAAACTAATAAAGTTTAAGTATCCGATTTCATAGAGTACAAAATAAAAACCTTAGGCCTTCTTGTCTAGGCCTAGCTTTACATTTGCATATCTTCCAAATTTGGTAGGTAGTGGCAGCTTGTGTAATAATTTAGGTAAATATCTCTTTTCTCTTTCATTTTCCTTTACCCAGACTTGAGTCTGTGAGAGTATAATGACTGGCTATGTATGATGACGCCTCAACCCCAGGCTGCACATGGCGCCTCAACCCCAGGCTGCACATGGCGCCTCAACCCCAGGCTGCACATGGCGCCTCAGCCCCAGGCTGCACATGGCGCCTCAACCCCAGGCTGCACATGGCGCCTCAACCCCAGGCTGCACATGGCGCCTCAACCCCAGGCTGCACATGGCGCCTCAACCCCAGGCTGCACATGGCGCCTCAACCCCAGGCTGCACATGCGCCTCAACCCCAGGCTGCACATGGCGCCTCACCCCAGGCTGCACATGGCGCCTCAACCCCAGGCTGCACATGGCGCCTCAGCCCCAGGCTGCACATGGCGCCTCAACCCCAGGCTGCACATGACGCCTCAACCCCAGGCTGCACATGGCGCCTCAGCCCCAGGCTGCACATGGCGCCTCAACCCCAGGCTGCACATGGCGCCTCAACCCCAGGCTGCACATGGCGCCTCAACCCCAGGCTGCACATGGCGCCTCAGCCCCAGGCTGCACATGGCGCCTCAGCCCCAGGCTGCACATGACGCCTCAACCCCAGGCTCGCCAGTGGCGCCTCAGCCCCAGGCTGCACATGACGCCTCAACCCCAGGCTGCACATGGCGCTCAACCCCAGGCTGCACATGGCGTCTCAGCCCCAGGCTGCACATGACGCCTCAACCCCAGGCTGCACATGGCGCTCAACCCCAGGCTGCACATGGCGCTCTCAACCCCAGGCTGCACATGACGTCTCAACCCCAGGCCTGCACATGGCGCCTCAACCCCAGGCTGCACATGGCGCCTCAACCCCAGGCTGCACATGACGCCTCAACCCCAGGCCGCACATGGCGTCTCAACCCCAGGCTGCACATGGCGTCTCAACCCCAGGCTGCACATGACGTCTCAACCCCAGGCTGCACATGACGCCTCAACCCCAGGCTGCACATGGCGCCTCAACCTCAGGCTGCACATGGCGTCTCAACCCAGGCTGCACATGGCGTCTCAACCCCAGGCTGCACATGGCGTCTCAACCCCAGGCTGCACATGGCGTCTCAACCCCAGGCTGCACATGGCGTCTCAACCCCAGGCTGCACATGGCGTCTCAACCCCAGGCTGCACATGGCGTCTCAACCCCAGGGTTTCCACTTCCTTCAGTAGTCATGATGAAGAGGCAGCAGTACTGTTAATGGTAAAACAGGTGGTAGAAGTAATAATGGTAGTGGTGGGTAATAGTAGTAGTCGTAGTAGCAGCAGAAACACTACCACCACTAGTAACAGAAGCACTAGTAGTAGCAGCACTAGCAGCACCACCACCACCACTAGTAGCAGCAGCACCACCACCACTAGTAGCAGCAGCACCACCACCACCATCACCACTAGTAGCAGCAGCACCACCACCACCATCACCACTAGTAGCAGCAGCACCACCACCACCACTAGTAGCAGCACCATCACCACTAGTAGCAGCAGCAGCACCACCACCACTAGTAGCAACAGCACCACCACCACCACTAGTAGCAACAGCACCACCACCACCACTAGTAGCAGCACCACCACCACCACTAGTAGCAGCAGCAGCACCACCACCACTAGTAGCAGCAGCACCACCACCACCACTAGTAGCAGCAGTTTAATAACTGCAGTACAACCACTAGTAGCAGCAGCCCAACTAGCAGCAGCAGTAAAATCATTATTAATAGTGGTAGAGGTGGCAGTGTAAAAGAAGAGAGCACAGAAAAACAAGCGTCCCACGGGCGTAGGGGAACCGACCCACGGGTGTATGGGAACCGACCCACGGGTGTAGGGGAACCGACCCACGGGTGTATGGGAACCGACCCACGTGTGTATGGGAACCGTCCCACGGGTGTATGGGAACCGACCCACGGGTGTAGGGGATCCGACCCACGGGTGTATGGGAACCGACCCACGTGTGTATGGGAACCGTCCCACGGGTGTATGGGAACCGACTCACGGGTGTAGGGAAAAGCTCCCACAGGACAAAACCCACCAATGTAAAAGACAGGATGGGTGAAGAAAATACAGAAGACAGACAAAGAGGAAAAAAAGCAGTAAAGGTGACTGGTGCTCTCAAGATTAGAACATCTGACAACATAATGGGAAAGGCAGACATCAACAGAAACAAAACCAGAGTCAAGACTGGTGTTAGGAAGGTTTTTACCAAAGCTGTTTAGAGTTTTTTGTTTACTGTTCCAGTCATGATATTATTGCATTAGTCTTTACATAAAAAATTGGCAGATTTACCTCTAAGCTTAAATTTCACTCTCCGCCTCTTCGAATTAGTAGGCAACTTTTTTTTTTTTTAAATCTGAAGCTAAACTGCAGAGGCTTTTGGAAGTTAATGTAGACATTAAAAGATGCTGGGAATGGATTTATTAACTTTTATTATAGGTGACGTACACACTCCAGTAGTTGCAAGAATCTCATCCTGGTTGCCACTCACCAGATGAGACCTTCTTCGGTCATGTACAATACGAAAATTTTGAAGAAAAAGAAAAAAAAAACGAAAAGTATCGGACAATTACTTAGAGATCAATCTTCGTGAATACCAAATAATAACAACACTAATAAATAACTTCTGAGTAAAAGGTTACTTGTATGCAAGGTATACGGTGCGAATTCCTTAAATATCAACATATAAATATGCGAGTGTTTGTTGTAATGCCTTCTTCCACATGTATACTGAAGAGTAAAACTGTAATACATGTCAGTATACGTCATGTATAATCACGCTCCTGGCTAATGTACTGCTTTGGCTTAATTTCACTATTATAACACTTTTCTTTTGTATTTGACGTTAATGGTGAAAGTTATGTCACGCGTGTACAAATGTGTTTGTAAACATTGTCCGTGTTGGCAACTGTCCGTGTTGGCAACTGTCCGTGTTGAAGAACGTACTAAAAATATATTGTATAATAACGTGAACGTTTTCAGTTCCGCCAAGAATTAATTTCATTGGTTTGTGTGGTATTATACATACATTATGTGTATGTATGCACGTGTCTTTAATAATATACATGAATAGACTACGTCATGCTTTAGTTGACTGTTTAGTGAGAATTCACTTTCACGGTAGTTATAATGGTAGCGCCCAAAATACTGGCACTGAACTAGCGGATAAGCAAGTATTTCCGTATATAATTATTTTCACTCTTCAGAAACAATGATGTGTGTATTGTGGAGGGTCCTGGAATGCCACATATCAATGGATACATTCTTGCTCTGTTTCTTGGTACTAACACTGTTAGACCAGGCTGCAAGGGTAGAAACTTGCAGGTACATCACCCTGAGGTACATCACCTTGCAGATACATCACCCTGAGGTACATCACCTTGCAGGTACATCACCCTGAGGTACATCACCTTGAGCCTTTTCCGTTGTAATATACATATTCATTATT
This sequence comes from Cherax destructor, assembly GCA_009830355.1. NCBI lineage: Eukaryota > Metazoa > Arthropoda > Malacostraca > Decapoda > Parastacidae > Cherax > Cherax destructor. Next base: position 130,728 of record WNWK01001819.1, read on the forward strand.
CTTAAAGGTTAACTCTAGAGGGTTAAAAACTATTTACCCTCAAATTGACATTTAAATTTAAAAAGCCGTCATATTTCCATTGCACAGCATAAACATCAGACTTGTACAAATTTTCATATTTTACAGAATCCCAGATTACCTAGAAAGTCCTCACTGCAATCAGACCTCAACAGTGACAAGAAACAATGTACCTACCGCAGTGACCCTTAACCCCAAATACTGAAACCTGCGACTAAGACAATGTCAGTGGTCTCCCATACTCCACTTAGCCAGGCGGCATTAACGGGCACGTTAATGCCGCTATAATCTACCTTGTCCATAATTACTATCGCATTTGCTTTACCCGTTTCGTAAGGTGAAGTCTACGATCTTTCCTTAATTCATGGTATAACTTAACAAATCTTTGATGACAATTGTGTTGCAGAGGTGTGAGCTTTGCTCAGACTTCACCTTACGAAACAGATAAAGCAAATGCGATAGTAATTATGGACAAGGTAGATTATAGTGGAAAAATAAACATGTTATTAGAAGACGGGGAAACTTACGTGCCCCTTAAGGATAGTAAGACTTGACAGGCGTCGCCATCTTCACCCCATACACTAAGTCTATTGAGTTTATGCTTGGGCCTCCAAGTCCAACTTTATTATCTAAGCTTTCCTTACAGATGAGTTAGCTCAGGTTTTTCGCAAAAATACGTGTTGAGTGTTGGCATATGAAGCGGTGTGTTGGTGATGGACAGATAGCTTAATAATACAATCTATTGACTGCCTTGTCATAGTTTAATAAAGCACTAAATACAACACTAAATGGTATCGGGAACACTTCCTTGTCGAATATCTAATTCAAAGCCTTTAGTTAGACTTCAGTATGTCTGCTATTGGACAGGTAGCCTTTGATCCAGAAGAGAATCCATTTGCCTACATCCATTGTATCGTGTTGGTTGGCAATGGCAGCCTTAATATCAAGGACGGTGATGCAGCGTAATTGTGATAACTCTCAAGGATTTTCATTACAATGAGTAGACGATTCAGGACTTATCCTCTTAAAACTTTTTCCATAGGCAAGTAACGAGAGATACTGGGAGCAAAACAATGTTGATTGGAATTACGATGTAAATGATAAAACTGTTAAAGTAGGAGAGTTCCTCTCACTGGGTAAAGAAAATACAGTTAGTGATTCTTCGCTCGCTGGGGATGGATTTGCGCTTATTTAGTGAAAAGTAAGTTCATATACAGAGAAGAATATGTTGCGGATTATGAAGCCAATAAGTCTCTGGTGTTGTATTTATCTTTCAATTTAGTCTGAAAATCCAGAAGACTGTTAAATCATGGTTCACCCTGACGTGAAGAGTGTCAGTAAGATCCAGTACGATGTGCACTCCCAGATGGGAAGGAATGGTTCTGAAGATCAGGTACATGGTAGATCTTGTCGTCACTATTTAACCAGATACAAAAATAGTTGACAATGTCCCTTTAGGCAGATTTCTTCCCTGAGGAGTAGAGGGTTGCCATTCAGGAGTAAGCATTGATACAGGTGAAGGACTCTCTATACAAGGATTTAAAGCTACCCTCCTTTGAACCTGATTACCTACCATTTCCCTAGTCTGTTTGCTCCTCGTGAGTTTAGTACCGTATGAAAATAATCATTGTATATGTTGCAACTACACTTTGTAGCTAATACGGAGAAGAGTTCTTAGCACTGCAATGTGGCAGGATTTCACCTCAAAGAACAAGAACAAAATTGTAAGTGTAACCCACTTAAAGTTTTATAATTGTCGGGATCCCAACGTTGTAAAGTACTACTATGTGTCTCCCCTGCCTGACGTAACCCGCCCGTTTGTTATTGTCAATTATTCCCAAATGTTAACCTATTTAACGTAATCTGACCAGAGTATAACAAAATGTTAACTCTCCGTAATACGTTAGATCGGACAGAAATTAACAGCAATTCGGAGGAAACCGAACGGTATAGAGGACTTGTTTACATAAACGGCCGGCGATTAGCTATTCAGGGATGCTGCTTCTGCCGGACGTCAGAAACTTCAAGTCGTCACACAAGTGCACAAAGAAGCTCAGATCATCCTCTGAACTCCACACACCACAACACTACTTAACATGTTGACAACAAATTTTATTCGCCTCTTGGAATATTTCAGTTAAATACGCGAAATTAGGAATAAAATACTTAGGCAAACACAGCATAGGCCAGCACTAGCACCCCAGCCCTCCAGATCCTCACAAGAAGAGAGTGAATCACAAAAACTGCTTTACCAAACACGACACAACGACAAAAGCTACACTTCCTGCGCCAGAGAAAATTATCCCTTATCAAATTATTTTTTCTACTTTCCCCAAAAGAACTTTAATCGAAGTCATAATTTTGACCAATTCTTAAGTCGAATAAATATTCTAGTCACAAAGCACCATTATTATTACTATTATATTATTATTATTATTCATTACTATTACTATTTAATAACAAAGAGGGAGTATTAGACGATGTTTCGCACCGTCCTGGAAAATTTTATAAAGTCGTTTCTTCATAAAGTTTCAGAAAGGGATGAAAGGTAGTGTGTGGGGAGGCTGGGGGTCCTCCACCCACCATATTGTAACTGTATTCAATATTATCGATATGACTACAACTTAATTATAAATATTTCAGTACCATTGTCTGATCTGAATACCGCCCACCGGAGGGTTCAATATAAATTCGTCAAATAAATCAACATACAGTACGGGTAGTCGTTGTATGAAAATAATACAACATTTTTATCATAATTTATTCTATCGGTTCTTGTGTCACAAGATAATGAAGTGAAACCTTAACGAATATATATATATATATATATATATATATATATATATATATATATATATCACAAACACTGATCTCTGACCGACGGAGACTCGAACCTACGAACCTTATGACAGGTAGAGTGCTTACGACGTACCACACTGGTCCAATACCTTGGCATCCAGCTTTCGCTAGACGTTATTCCAAGGCAGCCAGCTTTCAGGCAGGAAAGCTGGATGCCAAGGTATTGGACCAGTGTGGTACGGTCGGTAAAGCACTGCGTACCTTGTCAACCGGTGTAGGAAACACACCCAATGTTTCTACCTGTTTGAAATCGAACCGGACATTAGCGTGTGAAGGAAGCGTTTGCACAAGGCCACGGGACCTAATCATAGAACAAAGTGCCTTCATATATATATGTCGTGCCAAATAGGAACTTGCGATTTTGGCTTAAATAACGCTTTTGCCGAATAAGGCAAGCGAAAATTTGTGTATGCAATACTTGGCAAAATCCTTCTGAACCTAACGAAAAATATATTTCACTGGTTTGTTCATTATTAATGTTTGCAAACTTATTTAAAATATATTTAGTTGGATTAGGCTAAATAAATTGCGCTTGTATAATAAGGTTAGTAAGTTTTCAGTTCTTTTGGTACAAAATTTTAATTTTACATTAACATAAATGAAAAAATATATATCTTAAACGAATAAGATAAATTTTTAGAAAGGATTTATTTAAATGAGTTCTTGTAATTGACCAGTTTTACCTATTCGGCACAACATTATATATATATATATATATATATATATATATATATATATATATATATATATATATATATATATATATATATTAGAATTCAGAGCAGGCGAAATATTCACAAACACTGATCTCTGGCCGACGAGACTCGAACCTACGAACCTATGACAAGGTACGCAGTGCTTACCGACCGTACCACACTGGTCCAATACCTTGGCATCCAGCTTTCGCTAGACGTTATTCCAAGGCAGCCAGCTTTCAGGCAGGAAAGCTGGATGCCAAGGTATTGGACCAGTGTGGTACGGTCGGTAAAGCACTGCGTACCTTGTCATGAGGTTCGTAGGTTCGAGTCTCCGTCGGCCAGAGATCAGTGTTTGTGAATATTTCGCCTGCTCTGCGAATTCCTAGCATATATATATTATATAATATATATATATATATATATATATATATATATATATATATATATATATATATATATATAATGTTGTGCCGAATAGGTAAAACTGGTCAATTAGCAAGAACTCATTTAAAATTAAATCCTTTCTAAAAAATTTATCTTATTCGTTTAAAGATATATATTTTTTTTCATTTATGTTAATGTAAAAATTAATAATTTTGTACCAAAAGAACCTTAGAAAACTTACCTAACCTTATTATAACAAGCGCAATTTAATTTAGCCTAATCCAACTAAATATATTTTAAATAAGTTTGCAAACATTTAATAATGAACAAACACAGTGAAATATATTTTTTTCGTTAGGTTCAGAAGGATTTTTGCCAAATTATTGCATACACAAATTTTCGCTTGCCTTATTCGGCAAGAAGAGCGTTATTTAAGCCAAAATCGCAAGTTTTACCTATTTGGCACGACATATATATATTGAAGGCACTTTGTTCTATATAGATTTACGGTGGCCCGTGGCCTTGTGGCAAACGCTTTCCCTTCACACGCTAAGTGTCCGGGTTCGATTTCAAACAAGGGTAGAAACATTGGGTGTGTTTCCTTACACCGGTTGTCCATGTTCACCCATCAGTAAAAATGGATACCTGGGTGTTAGTCGACTGGTGTGGGTCGCATCCTGGGAGAAAAACTGACCTAATTTGCCCGAAATGCTCTGCATAACAAAGGGCTTTATATATAGTAGTATGTTATTGATGTCAGCTAGGACTGTATACCTTGTACATGTACTTGTAGAATTTTTTTTTATATTATAAATATATTCGAAAATAGATAGTGGGTTTATCAGGTTTAAAGCCTATCGCCTACACGAGGGTCATTAAGGCTGCACCTCTTACATGTAGGCTTATTTATGAACAGGTACACAAATAGTTACAAATTATCATACATAGTAATATACGTGTAAATTACCTAACATAACCCAAAAAAGTCAGTGACTATTGGGGTACTTGTAACATCTTATTTAAACCTTACAAGTTAAAACAGCTAAGTTACTCATATTCTCTTTATTAAGAAATACAGGAAAGATCTAAGATATCTGAGATATACACCCTTTCTAGAGTATACACAGGGATATACTTTCTAGAGTATACACATGGATATACTTTCTCGAGTATACACAGGGATATACTTTCTAGAGTATACACAGGGATATACTTTCTAGAGTATACACAGGGATATACTTTCTAGAGTATACACAGGATATACTTTCTAGAGTATACACAGGGATATACTTTCTAGAGTATACACATGGATATACTTTCTAGAGAATACACAGGGATATACTTTCTCGAGTATACACAGGGATATACTTTCTAGAGTATACACAGGATATACTTTCTAGAGTATACACAGGGATATACTTTCTAGAGTATACACAGGGATATACTTTCTAGAGTATACACAGGGATATACTTTCTAGAGTATACACAGGGATATACTTTCTAGAGTATACACAGGATATACTTTCTAGAGTATACACAGGGATATACTTTCTAGAGTATACACAGGGATATACTTTCTAGAGTATACACAGGGATATACTTTCTAAAGTATACACAGGGATATACTTTTCAGAACATACTGTGTACTTTGTGAAACAAAGTCATATGGTGACCCAGTAGATTTATTATCATTATTTCCGTCTTTCTTGTATTTCATTTTGATACATTTCATGATTAATCTTCATTATTAAATCTTGTCAATAATACCACTGTTAACATTTGTCCTAAACTGTTACAATTCCAGTTATTTTCATTTTATTCGTTTAGTGTCAGACGATCACACAAAAATATGTAGACAACAGCTCGTCCATTCATACTTTCTATTTTTGATGCCCCGTTTTTAAACACTAAATTAATTCATGTTTTTTTTTCAGTCTTATTTTTTAATACATAACTCAGCGAGAGAGAGAGTCTGGCAGAGAACATATACTGTACAAGGTCGAGTCATTCACTAGGGAACATGTATTGTACAAGGTCGTGTCATTCACTAGGGAACATGTACTGTACAAGGTCGAGTCATTCACTAGGGAACATGTACTGTACAAGGTCGAGTCATTCACTAGGGAACATGTATTGTACAAGGTCGAGTCATTCACTAGGGAACATGTACTGTACAAGGTCGAGTCATTCACTAGGGAACATGTATTGTACAAGGTCGAGTCATTCACTAGGGAACATGTACTGTACAAGGTCGAGTCATTCACTAGGGAACAGTTGTACAAGGTCGAGTCATTCACTAGGAACATGTACTGTACAAGGTCGAGTCATTCACTAGGGAACATGTACTGTACAAGGTCGAGTCATTCACTAGGGAACATGTACTGTACAAGGTCGAGTCATTCACTAGGGAACATGTACTGTACAAGGTCGAGTCATTCACTAGGGAACATGTACTGTACAAGGTCGAGTCATTCACTAGGGAACATGTACTGTACAAGGTCGAGTCATTCACTAGGGAACATGTACTGTACAAGGCGAGTCATTCACTAGGGAACATGTACTGTACAAGGTCGAGTCATTCACTAGGGAACAGTACTGTACAAGGTCGAGTCATTCACTAGGAACATGTACTGACAAGTCCGAGGCATTACACTACGAAGATATTCTGGGACAGGACATCCGATGGAATCTTTAACACTGAATATTTGGGACTTGTACTGAAGTTGAATCAATGACTAATTGTGAGGGAGCCTCAAAGAGCTCCTCCAGGAGCTGAGTGCCTCGCAAAAGATCTCTCTAATGACATGAGGGCGAGGGAGAGAGAGAGAGAGAGAGAGAGAGAGAGAGAGAGAGAGAGAGATTCTTTGCTCTCGTCAGTAAGAAAAAGAAATAATTAAAGGAACATCCAAGGTTAAATTACAAACAACAAACCTAGCATCACACAGTTACAATAACAACCATCTGTTAAAAATATTCCGTTGAACTGTTTATGTTTAACGACGACTTGAAAGCTCCCAAGATCCCAAGAAGCATGATTACAAACCACTTGGATTTACAAAAACTGCACAATCTAGGGCAACATGGGTTGAGAGCGGGTCGTTCGTGCCTCTCGCAACTACTGGATCACTATAAGGTCGTGGATGCACTGGAAAATAAACAGCATACAGATGAAATATATACAAGGACTTTGCAAAAGCCTTTGACAAGTGCGATCATGGCTTAACAGTGCACAAAATGCTTGCTAAAGGGATAACTGGCAACGTGGGAAGGTGGATCTTCAACTTTCTAACAAATCAAACAGAAATAGTGGTAAACAGAGTTAAATCGAAAGAAGTCACAGTGAAAAGCTCTGTTCCACAAGGCACAGTACTCGCCCCCATCCTGTTCCTCATCCTCATATCAGACATAGACAGATGTAATCCACATCACTGTGTCATCCTTTGCAGACGATACTAGGATCTGCATGAGACTGTCATCTATTGAGGACACGGTTAACCTCCAAGAAGATATAAGCCAAGTTTTCCAATGGGCAACAGAGAACAATATGATGTTCAATGAAGACAAATTACAACTACTCCGTTATGGAAAACTGGATGATATAATAATTAGAACTGAGTATACTACACACATGAGGACCAGTAAATCTTATTTTTCACCGCCCACTTTCATTTTATTCCTCTGAGCTGCAACCACTCCAGGATTCAGAAGCCGAATGTTCTCTTCGGTCTCTTCAATCTCGCGCTCCAACAACCAACAGAAACTATACCACGAGACCGGTTCAAATAACTGGAAACAAGCACATTCTCCACTGGGTCATCACAGTGCAAGAGGGCGGCATGGACCTGCCTGGGCCCATAAGTTTTGATCATCCGAGTTTTCTTTGAGATCTGTGTGGATGTTAGGTCGCAAGGTCTGTCCACTGTTTTTCTAAGTACTGTTTCAAACCAGCGAGAACGGGATCGTAACATACGTGTTTCCTTCCCTCCTTGAATTCACGCTCAATACCCTGCGAGCAGTAGGTACAAGTCTTATATTAAGGCACCAGCAGAAAGGCGCAGACCACTCACCACCGAGCCATGCATCGAGTAACACACCAGCAATCACTATTAACAAAGGTAATAAAGCCGCAATGACAAAGTTCGTCATATCAGAAGGAAACAACATGCCAAACACTCCTCACCCTAGAGAACATTCTTATCAGAATTACAGAAATAGACAGAGCTCACCCTTGGGATGTTTACAGAATCGCTTTTCTAAGTGGTTGTGGAATCAGAGGAGGGGCCAGCAGAAGCAACTGGGTGTCCGGCTGAGTCTGACTCTGGGTCGTTGTCATGAACCATGCCCACGCAGGAGTCAAGAGTCGCTTCCGCAGGTTCTTGGTGTCTCGAGAGGCGAAAAAATAAATCCCTGCCTTACTACTAGTCCCCATCTATCTTTTCAATACCTCGCCTTATCCCACTCAGGACACAGCCCCAGATGGTTCGCCCATTATTTACAGAGGAAGGCTGGTAAAAAAAAGTCTAGACTGGGAATACTTGCAGCACACGGTAATGGGAAACGCCAAAAAAAAAAAAAAAAAAAAAAAGGCCAAGAGTTGTTCACTTTCGCTCACCCCTCCTGGATCACAGATGACCTCCATTAATACTTCCAACACTGCATCAATGTTGAGGTATTATTTAGTCCTGCAAAAGGTCCACCTGACAATTCCCTTTGGGTGTTGCGGACCACTTCAACACAACACTTGACGGAAGAACAGTACTAGACAATGACCTCTTCCATAATCCTCCAAAGCAAAATTTAACATCTTTGTCAGCTGTATAATGGCAGGAGGAGGAGAGAGAGGGAGAGGAGAAGAGAGAGGAGAGAGAGGAGAGAGAGAGAGAGAGAGAGAGAGAGAGAGAGAGAGAGAGAGAGAGAGAGAGAAATTTCACTTTCAGCTTGTAATTTAAATTCTTCGATACGTCCCAGTAGGTTTATTGATCAGGTGTGGGGAGCTGGGATAGGTTCTCTTACTGCCCAAGGCTAGAAAAGGCCTCACTCTCACCATCACCCCCACCAGTGCTACTACCACTACCACCATCCCTCTTATGAACCTTACCAGCGCTACCACCACTAGCGATACCTTCACTACCTTCACCACTACGACTGCCGCAACTACAATCACAAAAAAACACCATTACCACCACGTCACAATCACTACCACTGCACTAATAAAGCCATCACATCACCATAACTACCATCACAACAGCTACAAACTACTTCACCAACCTTCAACACCACCACCACCATTTGTCCTTGTCGCCGTCGCCGTCAATGCTATCGCCACTTACACAACCAAAACAACTGTCACAACCACTGCTGCTGTTTCCTCTGTCACCACCACTTACACCAGCACCACAAGTGATCACCACCACCATCACCACTTTTGCTGCAATTAGCACAACCATCACCACAACCACCTCCAAAATATTATTTCCACCGCCACCAATACCACCCCCGTTAACACCACCACCACCGTTAACACCACCACCGTTAACACCACCACCCTGTGTACTTGGAGGGTAACTCGGCTAACGAGTCTAGTAACACAATTAATGTTAATAATGGAGGATAATGCAGTTCATATGTAATTTTAAACGTTCATTTTCCCAGCTGAGAGAGAGAAGACAGTGAGTGTTACTATACAAGTGAGAGGTACTTCCAGCTGAGGGATAGAGGACAGTGAGTGTTACTATACAAGTGAGAGGTACTTCCAGCTGAGAGAGAGAAGACAGTGAGTGTTACTATACAAGTGAGAGGTACTTCCAGCTGAGAGAGAGAAGACAGTGAGTGTTACTAAACAAGTGAGAGGTACTTCCAGCTGAGAGAGAGAGACAGTGAGTAAAACTACTCAAGTGAGAGGTACTTCCAGCTGAAGGATAGAGGACAGTGAGTGTTACTAAACAAGTGAGAGGTACTTCCAGCTGAGGGATAGAGGACAGTGAGTGTTACTAAACAAGTGAGAGGTAGTTCCAGCTGAGAGATAGAGGACAGAGAGTGTTACTACACAAGTGAGAGATACTTCCAGCTGAGGGATAGAGGAGAGTGAGTGTTACTACACAAGTGAGAGGTACTTCCAGCTGAAGAGAGAAGAGAGTGAGTGTTACTACACAAGTGAGAGGTACTTCCAGCTGAGGGATAGAGGACAGTGAGTGTTACTACACAAGTGAGAGGTACTTCCAGCTGAGAGAGAGAAGAGAGTGAGTGTTACTACACAAGTGAGAGGTACTTCCAGCTGAAGGATAGAGGACAGTGAGTGTTACTAAACAAGTGAGAGGTACTTCCAGCTGAGGGATAGAGGACAAAGAGTGTTACTACACAAGTGAGAGGTACTTCCAGCTGAGGGATAGAGGACAGTGATTGTTACTAAACAAGTGAGAGGTACTTCCAGCTGAGAGAGAGAATACAGTGAGTGTTACTAAACAAGTGAGAGGTACTTCCAGCTGAGAGAGAGAAGACAGTGAGTGTTACTACTCAAGTGAGAGGTACTTCCAGCTGAGGGATAGAGGACAGTGAGTGTTACTACACAAGTGAGAGGTACTTCCAGCTGAGAGAGAGAAGACAGTGAGTGTTACTACTCAAGTGAGAGGTACTTCCAACTGAAGGATAGAGGACAGTGAGTGTTACTAAACAAGTGAGAAGTACTTCCAGCTGAGGGATAGAGGACAGAGAGTGTTACTACACAAGTGAGAGGTACTTCCAGCTGAGGGAGAGAGGACAGTGAGTGTTACTAAACAAGTGAGAGGTACTTCCAGCTGAGAGATAGAGGACAGAGAGTGTTACTACACAAGTGAGAGGTACTTCCAGCTGAGGGATAGAGGACAGTGAGTGTTACTATACAAGTGAGAGGTACTTCCAGCTGAGAGAGAGAAGAGAGTGAGTGTTACTACACAAGTGAGAGGTACTTCCAGCTGAGGGATAGAGGACAGTGAGTGTTACTACACAAGTGAGAGGTACTTCCAGCTGAGAGAGAGAAGAGTGAGTGTTACTACACAAGTGAGAGGTACTTCCAGCTGAAGGATAGAGGACAGTGAGTGTTACTAAACAAGTGAGAGGTACTTCCAGCTGAGGGATAGAGGACAGAGATTGTTACTACACAAGTGAGAGGTACTTCCAGCTGAGGGATAGAGGACAGTGAGTGTTACTACACAAGTGAGAGGTACTTCCAGCTGAGGGATAGAGGACAGTGAGTGTTATTACACAAGTGAGAGGTACTTCCAGCTGAGGGATAGAGGACAGTGAGTGTTACTACACAAGTGAGAGGTACTTCCAGCTGAGGGATAGAGGACAGTGAGTGTTACTACACAAGTGAGATGTACTTCCAGCTGAGGGATAGAGGACAGTAAGTGTTACTACACAAGTGAGAGGTACTTCCAGCTGAGGGATAGAGTACAGTGAATGTTACTAAACAAGTGAGAGGTACTTCCAGCTGAAGGATAGAGGACAGTGAGTGTTACTACACAAGTGAGAGGTACTTCCAGCTGAGGGATAGAGGACAGTGAGTGTTACTACACAAGTGAGAGGTACTTCCAGCTGAGGGATAGAGGACAGTGAGTGTTACTACACAAGTGAGAGGTACTTCCAGCTGAGGGATAGAGGACAGTGAGTGTTACTACACAAGTGAGAGGTACTTCCAGCTGAGGGATAGAGGACAGTGAGTGTTACTACACAAGTGAGAGGTACTTCCAGCTGAGGGATAGGGGACAGTGATTGTTACTAAACAAGTGAGAGGTACTTCCAGCTGAGGGATAGAGGACAGTGAGTGTTACTACACAAGTGAGAGGTACTTCCAGCGGAGGGATAGGGGACAGTGATTGTTACTAAACAAGTGAGAGGTACTTCCTGCTGAGGGATAGAGGAGAGAGAGTGTTACTACACAAGTGAGAGAGTACTTCCAGCTGAGATGAGACAGTAGTGTTACTACACAAGTGAGAGTACTTCCAGCTGAGGATAGGGACAGTGATTGTTACTAAACAAGTGAGAGACTTCCAGCTGAGGATGAGACAGTGATTTACTACACAAGTGAAGTACTTCCAGCTGAGGATAGGGACAGTGATTGTTACTAAACAAGAGAGTACTCCAGCTGAGGATAGAGGACAAATGTTACTACACAAGTGAAGACTCCAGCTGAGGATAGAGGACAGTGAGTGTTACTAAACAAGTGAAGGTACTTCCAGCTGAGGATAGAGGACAGTGAGTGTTACACACAAGTGAGAGGTACTTCCAGCTGAGGATAGAGGACAGTGAGTGTTACTAAACAAGTGAGAGTACTTCAGCTGAGGATAGAGGACAGTGAGTTTACTACACAAGTGAGAGGTACTTCCAGCTGAGGATAGAGACAGTGAGTGTTACTACAAGTGAAGTAGCTGAGGATAGAGGACAGTGAGTATTACTACACAAGTGAGGTACTTCCAGCTGAGGATAGAGGACAGTAAGTGTTACTACACAATGAGAAGTACTTCCAGCTGAGGATAGAGGACAGTGAGTGTTACTACACAAGTGAGAGGTACTTCCAGCTGAGGATAGAGGACAGAGTGTTACTACACAAGTGAGAGGTACTTCCAGCTGAGGGATAGAGGACAGTGAGTGTTACTAAACAAGTGAGAGGTACTTCCAGCTGAGGGATAGAGGACAGTGAGTGTTACTACACAAGTGAGAGGTACTTCCAGCTGAGGGATAGAGGACAGTGAGTGTTACTACACAAGTGAGAGGTACTTCCCACGTAATTCCAGATTTTGCACAATTTCTGGCGTTAAATTTTAGTTACCACTGAGAGGACTGAATGTTATACAAGTAAATGTTACAATGAGTCTCGTAAAGAGTAACTTAGAGTGACGGCAGAGACAAATGACACTCGGAAGATTAAGATATAATGTTAATACTTCTTATTTTGTGCTCTTTGTATCTTCAGTGCACAAAATTCTCCGGGGGTAACGCAGCACATGCAGGTAAGAGTGAACGCCTAAATGACTTTTATATTATACATACATGTTATTTGGAAGAAATTACATTAAAACGCGTGGTTGCAAATATATAAAGATATCAGTGAAAATAGGAAAACCTGAGCGCTTTTATGTGCTTACACACATCTTCAGAGGAATAGGGTATGTGAAGATTGTGTAAGCACATGAAAGCATTCAGGTTTTATTTCCTATTTTCACTGTGGTATTTTTACATATATATGATGGGTAGCAATCGTTTGGCTATGGTTTTCGCAGTTATATATAACATATCCACAACTCTGGCCAAAATGTATCATGAACTCTCCAATACGAAGCATTTAAACTGACAGACACGACAATATGGAGTATTGTGGAGGCAGCTGGAACTCTCATCAACATTAAGTGCAGGAACACTTCAGAAGACATGACACCACACCTGACAATAGAACAGGAGGTTCTGGGATAGCTGCCTTTGCAGCTCCTTTTAAGAACATTATTCAGTGTAAAGAAGGAAGGCAAAGACTGCATCAGTGGGCCCGACCATTGTTCCAGCTGCTTCACCTGGACGCTGCTTCACCTGAAGTCCTCATCTCAACACTTCAGATATCACTTCAGATATCCCTTCAGGTATCACACTAACACAAAGTTCCGGGTTCGCTAAACAGCCAGGAAATATATCATGCTATTCAGAAATGAAGATATCAGAATCGACTGAAGAAAGATCACTCAATAAATCCATCTTGGATATTACCCTAATGACTTGTGCAGTTCGTGCACACAACGTCAGTACACTGGATATATACCTTTGAAAAGCTCAGAGTTTTTCTACTCCCGAAGCCCGGCAATAGGTCAGGCTCGTCAACCAGGCTATTGCCGCTGACCCACATATCCAGCAAAGCCTGGTTGATGGATTAGCCACATTCCATGGAATGGGAATAATTGCTGTGTGATGCTTGAAGCTAAACGACAAACAACAGTGCCAAGAGGGTCACTTAAATAAGATGTAATGACACTCAAGAGCCATTAATTTTTTTAACATATCATCCAGTGGTGATCAATCACTCAGATACGAAGTGTTATGAAAACCAGACACTAAAACCAGATTTTCATTGTAACACTGGGTAGGCAAAGCTTGGTTGGTCAGGATGCGAGAAAGGAAGTCATCCAAGACATTTATCCAGTAATTATCCAATAACAGACATGAATACTAGTAAGTTGTATTAATTCAAACCTATAATTTGTGAGTACAGAGACCAAACGCCACATTGAGGTTCGTGGTTCGATCCCCGGCACGGGTGGAAACATTAGGACGTGTTTCCTTCAGACACCCGCTGTCCATGTTCACCCATGTCGACTGGTGTGGGTCGCATCCTGGGACAAAACTGACCTAATCTGGCCGAAATGCTCTGCATAACAAGCAGCTTTCTATATAGCAGTATGTCATTGATGTCAGCTTTGGCCTGTATACCTTGTACATGTACTTGTAGAAATAAAGATTATTATTATTGTAACACTTTCCTCACCTTATGATGGTAAACAATGACCAATGTGGCCAGTAAACTATGATAATGAGTTGCATTCATTAGTACTTCGCCTAGGTAATTTCCGCACTAACATGAGCTTCCACATTTGCATAAGACAACAGATGTTAGGGGGTCAGTCCCTGAAGAGTGTCTGTAAAGCTGTAGTGAGAGCAGTCGGCACATTTCCGGTCTGTTCTGTTCAAGTCATTCCACTTTCAGCAAAAGATTATATACCTATTTATCATAAGGTAAGATTTGCTCGAATTTTTAACCCTGAGAGTTAGCCACCCAGCATAACCCAAGTTAGTCAGTGCGTCATCGAGGACTGTCTTATTTACACTGGGGTCCTTCAATCTTGGTCCCCAGGATGCGACCCAGAATAGTCGGCTAATACCCAGGGACCTGCTAGGTGAACACAGGAAGCAAATGTAAGAAAACATGCCCAGCGTTTCCACTTAGACTAAGGATTTAACCACGGACACTGTGTGAGGCGAGCGCGTTGCCAACTGAGCTACGGCACACCATTTGATAGTGCTAGAGGTAATGATATCAAGGAGAAGATGCTGAGAAAAATTAGAAAGTCTATTACAAATATATAACAGGAGGAACACCTTTAATCTGTGGCCTTTCGTCTACGATGAAGGTGGGAATTAATGGCTATCCAGGGCTTTGAATTAATTATACTCAGTAAGTACTGTGAGGAGCTCCCTATTAAGCTTTTTTTTATAAAGACGTCCTGATACAACCTTCATCATTATGCAATTGGAATGGGATGCCTGGAATGGTGTGAATATTTGATCTACTCCGGAACACTTGACGTTATCCTCCTCGTTCATCCTAAATTTTCCAACAGTCATTACCAGCCTAGTGATGCCCCAGTTGTATTCAAATGCATACTGTACATGTATCCGTATTTTTATTAACACATCGGCCGTTTCCCACCAAGGCAAGGTGGCCCGAAAAGGAAAAAACTTTCATCATCATTCACTCCATCACTGTCTTGACAGAGGCATGCTTACACTACAGTTATAAAACTGCAACATTAACACCCCTCCTTCAGAGTGCCGGCACTGTACTTCCCATCTCCAGGACTCAAGTCCGGCCTGCCGGTTTTCCTGAATCTCTTCATAAATGTTACTTTGCTTCCACTCCAACAGCACGTCAAGTATTAAAAACCATTTGTCTCCATTCACTCCCATCAAATACGCTCACGTATGCTTGCTGGAAGTCCAAGCTCCTCGCACACAAAACCTCCTTTACCCCCTCCCTACCCCGCCTTCCCTCCACTACAGATTTATACACTCTCGAAGTCATTCTACTTTGTTCCATCCTCTCTACATGTCCAAACACCCATATAAGAGTGTTGGTATAACTATACTCTCATACATTCCCCTCTTTGCTTCCACGGACTAAGTTCTTTGTCTCCACAGACTCCTAAGTGCACCACTTACCATTTTACCCTCATCAATTCAATGATTCACCTCATCCTTCATAGACCCATCTGCTGACATGTCCACTCCTAAATATCTGAATACATTCACCTCCTCCATACATACCCTACCAAACTCATCCACCAACATCTGCAACTTCTCTTCAGAATCTCCCAAAAGCACAGTGTCATCAGCAAAAAGCAGTTGTGACAACTCCCACTTTGTGTTAGATTCTTTATCTTTTAACCCCACACCTCTTGCCAACACCCGCGCATTCACTTCTCTTACAACTCCATCTATAAATATATTGAACAGCTATGGTGACATCACACATCCCTGTCTAAGACCTATTTTTACTGGGAAATAATCTCCCTATCTCCTACATACTCTAACCTGAGCCTCACTATCCTCGTATAAACTCTTCACTGCTTTCAGTAACCTACCTCCTATTCCATACACCTGCAACATCTGCCACATTGCCAACCTATCCACCCTGTCATACGCCTTTTCCAAATCCATAAATGCCACAAACACCTCTTTACCCTGTTGGTGTATCTTAACTGCAAGTATTTTGGTATTAAATTTGAGCTTTGCACATGTACAAAATAGCAGATTAACAAGATTTTTAACCAATTTAATTTTCTTAAAAAAAAAAAATAGAAAATTGTGTAGAGAATTTTAAATAAAAAAAGACCAATCAAAAGGAAATTTTCCCGAGTTTAGAAACCCTTAACAGAATCCAAGGCAAACTAAAGAGGATTCTCCCAGGTACACAGAGCATTATAATGATAACCAAGCACGAAAACCATCAGAGCCTTCACTCAGGCAGGGCTTCTCAACGTTTCATAAGAACATAAGAAAGAAGGAACACTGAAGCAGCCCTACTGGCCCATGAGAGGCAGGTCCAATTCTCCCACCGGCTTAAGCCAATGCCTTAAGGGAGGAGCACGACATCTGACGTAGTAGCACAAGCTAGTCAAGTCCAACTCGCACCAACACCCACCCACTCATGTATTTATCCAACCTATTTTTAAAACTTCCATACAAAAAATTATCGCCATCATAAAGGGACAGAAAAACAAGAAGGTCAGAAAAAATAAATTATTCAGGTTTTGCACAAAAATAGCACACGTGTGATTTTTTACCCCCAAGGGGTAAATTTACCCCTGGTTGAGAATCACTGTACCTACAGCGCTGAGGGTGCATACCTATATTAGTATACCTGGAAAGGGAAAGAGTTTCGGGGATGAACACCCCCCGCGGCTCGGTCTGTCACCATGCCCCGTGGTGGATCAGGGCGTGGTCAAGCAGGCTGTTACTGTTGGCCGCACGTAAACCGACGTACGAACCACAGCCCGGCTGGTCAGGTACTGACTTTAGGTGCCTGTCCAACGCCTTCTCGAAAACAGCCAGGGGTCTATTGGTAATCCCCCTTAAGTATGCTGAGAGGCAGTTGAACAGTCTTGGGCCCCTAACACTTGTGTTATCTCTTACCGTACTCGTGGCGCCCCTGCTTTTCATTGGGAGGGGGGGATATGTTGCATGTTCTACCCAGTCTTTTGCTTTCGTAGGGAGTGGCTTTCGTGTTAAAATTTGGGACTAGTCCCTTTAAGATTTTCCAAGTGTATATTATCATGCATCTTTCTTGCCTTCGTTCCAGGGAGTACAAATCAAGGGACTTCAACTGTTCCCAGTAATTTAGGTGCTTTATCATACTTATGTGTGCCGTGAAAGTTCTCTGTACATTCTCCAGGTCTGCAATTTCGCCTCCTTTGACAGGGGCCGTTAGTGAGCAGCAGTATTCCAGCCTAGAGAGAACAAGCGATTTTAAGAGAATCATCATAGGCTTGGCATCCCTAGTTTTGAAGGTTCTCATTATCCATACTATCATTTTCCTAGCAGATGTGATAGATACATTGTTGTGATCTTTGAAAGTGAGATCCTCTGACATTATCACTTCCAGGTCCTTCACATTAATTTTTCGCTCTATTTTGTGACTGAAATTTGTTTTATACTCTGATGTACTTATAATTTCCTAGAGTTTCCATATCGGAGTAATTAAAAAATGTTTTCATTGAACTTCATGTTGTTTTCTGCGGCCCATTTAAAGATCTGGTTGATGTCCGTCTGGAGTCTTGCAGTGTCTTAGATGGATGATACCGTCATGCAAATTCGGGTGTCATCCGCAAAAGACACGGTGCTGTGGCTTACATCTCTGTATGTCAGATAGGATAAGGAGCAGGATGGGGAGAAAAGTACTGCCTTTTGCAACAGAGCTTTTCACTGTGGTTGCCTCAGACTTTACTCTGTTTACTATTACCCTTTATTATTATTATTATAATAAAAAAGAAGCACTAAACCACAGGGGTCATACAGCGCAGCAGGTTAGGGCAGGATGCAGGGAGAATGAGTTGTAAGAGGGAGAGGGATGATTAGTAGGGTATGGAGTGCAGCAGGACAGTGGATAGTGCAGGGAGAGAGGGTAGCAAGAGATTGAGGTAGAAGGGACTGAGGGGAGTGCTAGAAGTATAATCTTCAGAGTTTGTGTAGTATGTCAGTTGCTGTCAAAAAGTCAATGAGAGAGTCAGGGTTAAAGGAGGGTCCATCAGCAAGAAGGGAAGGTAAAGAAAGGGCCGTAGAGCGAAGACGACATTGGAAGTAAATTCTGCGTGCTCGTTGAAAGAGTGGGCAGTCCAACAGAATATGGCGAACACATACTGGAACCTGACAATGCTCACAGAGAGGGACAGGGAGCCTCTCCATGAGATACCCGTGAGTAAGACGAGTGTGGCCGATGCGAAGACGGGAGAGTGTAGTTTCCCAACCTCGACATTGGTGACAAGAAGAATAAAGTTTGCTATTTAACAGGTCAGACCAGCGTTGTTGCCAACGGGTGTGAAGGTGGGTAGCAATGGCTGCAAAATAGTTCATGAATGGAACACCTCTATATGAAACTGGAAGGTCATGTACTGCTGACCGCACTGCAGTGTCTGCCTGTTCATTGCCGTGTACGTCAACATGACCAGGGACCCAACAAAAAACAATATCTTTGTGTTTGCTAGAGATGCGGCGTAACCAAAGTTGGATGCGAAGAACTAGGGGGTGAGGTGTATCAAATTTTTGAATAGCCTGTAAAGCACTAAGGGAGTATGAAACGACCACAAATGGTGACACAGGCATAGATGCAATACGGATAAGTGCTACAAGAATGGCATACAATTCAGCCGTAAAAATGCTAGCCGAGGACAATAGATGCCCTCACACGACACTGTTCGGAAACACTGCTGCGAATCCGACGCCTTCAGAAGACTTAGAACCATCGGTGTACACTGCGATGGCATGAGAATGAGAGCAAAATTGGTCTAGAAAAAGAGAGCAAGAAGCCGCCGTAGGCAGTTGGGCTTTCGCGCATGGTAGTGGAAAAGAACAGACACAAACAGCAGGAACTTCTCAAGGGGGTAGGGAAAAGTGAGAGGCCACATGAACATAGAAAGGTGGTAGCTGAAGAGAAGACAAGAGCGAATGTAGGTGAAGAGAAAAGGGACGAAGTAAATAGGGGCTATGAGCAAATAAAGAGCATCTACTAACATCAGTGACTATCCTATATATGGAAGGATTGCGGAGGTCATGAGAGCGAACATAATAGCGAAGGCAATGTGCATCATGGCGATCGGACAAGGATGGAATGTTCGCTTCTGCATAGAGGTTCTCAATCGGTGAAGAACAAAAAGCACCGAGGCATAAACGTAATCCCTGGCGATGGATGGGATTAAGGATAGAGAGAGAAGCAGGAGAGGCCGCCGAGTTTCGATAAAATTAGGGCTGAATGCAGGCGAAGGAGAGTTCTACGATCAGCCCCCCATGAAAGATGTGTGAGGGTTTTAAGGAGGTTCAGTCGGCTATGACAAGTTGCCTTCAGAGAGGTAATGTGAGGTTTCCAGGACAATTGACGGTCAAACAGGAGGACGAGAAACCTGACTGTATCCCGTTCTGGGATACGTGAGCCATATAGGTACAATGGATGATCAGAGACCACTGAACGTCTAGTTAAAGTAATTTGGTGGGTTTTACTACTAGAAAATTTAAACCCATGAGTGGTGGCCCAATCGGAAACACGGTTGATTGCACGCTGGAGCGAAACTGCAAAGAGGTGACAGTCAGCGCCCGCACAAGCTATAGCAAAGTCATCAATAGATGCCAGATCATTTATAGCAAGGAGAAAGAGTGTTGTGCTCAGAACACATCCCTGGGGGACACCTTCAGCTTGGACAAAGTCCGGGGAAAGCATATTATTAACCCCGACACGGAAATGTCTTTCAGTTAAGGCCTTAAGGAAAAATGGTAGATTGCCTCGGAGGCCTAAGGAGTGGGCCTGGGTCAAGATATTATACCTCCAAGTTGTGTCATATGTCTTCTCAAGGTCAAAAAAGATGGCGATAACCGAGTGGTTATTGGTAAAGGCATTACGAATATACGTATCCAAGTGCAGTAAGGGGTCAATATTAGAATGACCCTTACGAAAGCCATATTGATTAGTGTAGAGACTACTGTGCATCTCTAAATACCACATCAAATGTATATTAACCAGACGTTCCATCACCTTGCAAACTGCACTGGTAAGAGCAATGAGACAGTAGTGGGAGGCATCATGTCCCGTAGTACCCGATTTGCGGAAAGGTAGAACAATAGCAGATTTCCACAAATGGGGAAGAACTCCTTGTGACCAAATAAGATTAAATAGTCGTAAGAGGACTGCAAGGGCTGACTGATGTAAATGCTGTAGCATACGAATATGTATTCCATCTGGCCCAGCTGCAGATGATCGGCAAGTGGAGTGTGTTGCCTCCAGTTCCAGAAGGGTAAAAGGCACATTATAAGATTCTTCTCTGAAAGAAGTTAAGGCTTAGGGCTCTAACTCGCTGGCAGACTTAGAAGAAAGGAACGAGGGGCATAGATGGAGCCCTTGAGAAATGTGGACCAGATGATTACCAATTTCAGTGGCAATGGCAAGAGTGTGCTATATCGACACCGGCAACCCGAAGAACAGGAGCCGAGTCGGGGGAGAATTTACCACTCAGTTTCCGTACCTTTTTCCAGACTGCACTCATCGAGGAAGCCGAAGTGACGGTAGAAACATAATCCCACCAGCAAGTGCGTTTAGCGTCACGGATGACACAGCGACCAATTGCTCTCTTCTGCTTAAAATCAAGGAGTCTCTCTGTGGTTCTGTTGTACCGGTACCTGCCCCATGCAGCGCGTTTCAAATGTACTGCCCGAGCACAAGCAGGAGACCACCAAGGCACGCACTTCTGAGAATGCTTGCCCGAGGTTTGGGGTATAGAATGTGAAGCTGCGGTAAAGACGGAGGTCGAGAAGAGGTGTAAAACCTCATCAATGGAGGACAAGGAAGGAGCCTCATGACATCCAGTAAGATGCATGTAAAGGTCCCAATTCGCCCGGTCAAATTGCCAGTGTGGGCTACGAGGAGGTGGAGAATACGAAGGAGAAGTAAGGATGATTGGAAAATGATCGCTGTTATGCAAGTCCGGGAGGACAGACCAGGTGAGGAAGAGCAGACAGAGAGATCGATGCAAGAGAAAGAATGAGTTCAAGGATCAAAATGGGTGGGAGTACCCGTATTTAAAACATGGAGGGGAGAGAAGCAAGAAAAGCTTCCAACTGAATGCTGTGGGAGTCACAGTGAGACCCTCCCAGAGAAAATGGTGGGCATTAAAATTGCCAAGTAAGAGGAGTGGTGGTAAGGATGAAACCAGAAAGGCAACATCTGGGATAGACAATGCCCGAGAAGGAGAGAGATACAAAGAACAGAGTGTATACCACTTATTCAAGTGGATACGGGCTGCAGTGTAATGCAGAGAAGTATGAACAAAGAGCTGATGGTATGAAATATCAGTGCATATAAGAAGAGCACTTTCATTAAAGGTTCCATCGGAAAAAGGATCTGATGAATATAATAAATCATAACCTGAGAAGGGATGGATAACAGCAGAGTTTAATTTGGGTTCTTGTAAGCAAACACCAACAGGAAAAAACTGGGAGAGCAACACCTGAAGTTCATCCCGGTTACCCCTAAGGCTGCGGATATTCCACTGTAAATAAGCCAATATTTATGAAGAGAAAGATACAAAAAAAGCCGAAGGTAGAGGTATCTACGGACTAGTAGGGTTAGAAAAGTTCACGTGGGGAGGCAGCAGAAGATTTGTAAGCAGCGAAGGATTGGGATGCTGCGAAGGAAGGAGGTGTGTAGATGGAGAGGAGAGACGAGGAGGAACCGGAGGTGGAGCGGTGTCCATCAACGTTCGAGTCTCGGCAATATATTCTGAGATAGCTTCTAGCGTTTCAGAGGACAAAGACGCAGGATGTGGGACCACATTAGAGATGGAAGGAGGAGGAGGGTGCCAACAATCGGGGAGACTATGGACTGTACTAAAGTAGGGTGTGAGGAAATGGAAGAGGAAACTGTTGAAGGGGCTTGGGAGGGGACAGGAGTGGAAGCGACCTGGGAGGGGGCAGTAGAGGGAGAAACTTGGGAGGGGACAGGGATGAAGGTATTGAATAAGGAGGAGGATGAACCTCCACACACGTAACAGAACTAGTTGGAGGTGAGAAACCAGGCACAGAAACTGGGAAGGAAAAATGTGCAGGTTGGAGAAGGGAAGAAGGGGTGAGAGGAGAGTTTAACAGTGTTTTTTTTTTTTTGGTGTACTTCTGAGAAGTAGGGGGCGGTAAGGAGGAGGTGTTGGACGAGGGCGTGTAGACGCAGAACTGTGCGAGTGAGTAGAGGAAGATGCAAGAACAGAATGGGGTGCCCCCTACCTCGGAGCCTAGGACAGCAAAAGAATTCAAGACGGGTGACTGAGGATGGGGTGACCAGAGAGGAAGCTGCAGGAGTTGGGACCCCAGAAGTGGGGGGACATTTTGCAATGCGAGAATAGGAAATACGGGGAAGTCTCCCTTGAAGGCATAGATGAGAGACAGCCATAGCATATGGGAAGCTTTCCGCCTCTTTGAGACAACGGATTTCACGCTCATTTAAGTAAACTTGACAATGGTGAGAGTAAGATGGGTGCACCTCACGACAATTAAGGCAAGAGGGAGGTAGACTACAAGAAGGATTGGCATGGTTGTCGGCACCACAGACTGGGCATTTGGCCATGGACCTGCAATATTTTGCCGGATGACCAAAACGCCAGAAGTTTCTACACTATTGCGGTGTAGGGATCACCTTTCGAACTTGTAAACGGTGTCCCGCAATGTAGACAGAGGGCGGAAGTTCATGGCAGTCAAATGTTAAGCAAGCAATATTGCAAGCATATTGTCTTCGCCGACCTGGGGTTGAAATCAGGCGTTCTGTCGACCAGTATGTGTTGACAGTGTGCTTATACACATGTGGCATAAGCATTATTGTGGCAAAGAACAAGTACATCTCTGCCACAGTTGTGTCCTTCCACTGGTGTAGCCGTGACCTTGGTGAAAGAATTGTGTTTACCATGATGTACTTATAGTATGTGTTGCTTTCCCTGACAATAATGTCCATCAGGGGTTCATCGAAGAGTAACTGAAAGCATTCTAGTTCAGTGGCATTGTTTCCAAGTGTACACGATGGCCGTAATCCACTTTGTGTTTCATCAAAGTCATGGGGATTGGGAACAAAATTGTCTCCTTGCTGCCAATCCCAGATGCGGTCTGCTGGTGGGTACTGGATATTGACAGGTGGTTGTGGATGAGGTGGTTGTGGTTGTACAGGTTGTGGTTGTGCAGGTTGTGGGAGTGTGGGGGTGGTTGAGAGTGGTTGTGGGTGTGCTGAGTTAGCAGCGTGGGTAGCAGCGTGGGTAGCAGCGTGGCCCGCTCCTGGTGCCACATGACTCGTGCCACCGCCAACACCACCACCACTACCACCTACTACCCCACGCACATTACACATCCCCATTGTCACAATATCATCATCTTCACTATCAATTCGTGGTGTAGGGCCAAGAGATGTACTCCGAGATTTACTTCTTTTCCTTAGAATAGCATATGGCACACTACCAGAATGCATGTAGTGTCGTACATACTGCCGCTTCACTGGAGAATACTCTCCCTCACTGTCGCCACTAGAACTGCTTTCAGTAACTTTGAAATCACTGTCATCATCACTTACACTGCTCACATCAGAGTCCTGTACACGGTGAAACAGTTTCCTCTTTCGTCCTGGTACAGGTGAACGTGAATGAGACGACCCAGCACCAGATGTGGAAGGCTGTGGGTCATCTGGGTTTTCATCACTAATTATTTTATCCTGGGCACTGCTTTCGGTAATACCCTCCTGAAAATCATGGAATTCACTTTCACTGGCACTTCCATTGCTGTTTGAACTATCACTTGGGAAGAGAAGGCCTCCAATTTGCCAGGGAGTGAGGTACTTCTTACCGTAGCGAGGCATGGTGAACAATGACTACAAACATGGCACTCCCACAATGCACCACTGGGTCCCCGATTTTTTTCATACTGCGCACACCCACCACGCAGACCCATTCTCTCACATGTAGGCCTACCAGCTTTCTCCTGCTTCATTTGAAGCTGCTAGAATTTAGGTGTATAGATACGTCTGAAACAGTGGCTTGTAAGACGTATATATACGACCGAAACAGTCAAAGGGTTAAGGGGAGTGCGTGACGAGCCAGTCGTTTCTGAGCTGAATGAGAATGAAGCGACGAAGTATCATCATGTAAGGGTCTTGGGCATTTAGATGTGGGACCAGAGTTCGTCTGACGTGGGACGGGTGAGCAACCCGAGCCACACACACCATAGATTGAGAAGCTGGAAGCATAGTCAAAGAAGAGCGGAGGTCAGACATATCAAAGGGGCCAGTCAGAACCCCGGTACCTGAAGCAGGTGACGAACCAGCACCACCACCCCCGGAATCCGAAAGGTGGCCTCCAGAGATACACCCGTCGCCCGAAAGACACCCAAAGCCACACCCCCCCCCGGGAGACCGGAGAGGGATCGGGACATCCCCAGGCGATCCAGATTCCACGGCAAACTACACCACCGCCAAGGACCTCAACGGAATGGGATGGACCACGGTACCCTTTCCCCTACCTAGGAACTAGAATGCCTGTGGAGAGAATCCCATAGGCTGAAAACTGGAAGGGAATAAGGAAAGGATGAGGAGGAGGAGGAAAGGGAAAAAGGGAGGATGGGGAAGATGGGATAGGGGAGGGGGGATTGGGGGGTAATTTGGTTCGGTATGAGGAAGAAGACCAAGAGGTCCAATTCCTCAGACCGATAGCCTCTTTACCACGACAAGGAGCCCCCCTTAAAGAGGTTGATAAGCATAATATCCTTGTGTCAACACATTCAAGAAGGGCAGTTGTTGCCTAACAGATTTACCGATTTTCTTCAGGAAGATATCAGGCAGTGGATCACTATTGAAAAAGAAATATTCTCATGGAAGGAGCAGTGTGTTTGCATGAGTTGGGCTAAATTAGACCGGAGTTCCGCAGGGAGCAGTTGTGGGAATGTTGTTCGTAATCTGTATTAATGACTTTGACGAGAGAATAACAACAATAAAGAGTAATTTTGCTGAGACAGGTCGAATATTAATTTTGGGAGTAGGATATGGAACTTCAGAATTATTTAAAAAAAAAAAATAATAATGATGGGGTTGGAGATAGCATATACAGTTCAATGTGAGCAAGTGCAAAGTGTCAATTCTATTTGGGGGTGAACCTAACTATAATATCCACACTATATATCAAATGAAGTTTGATCATACAGGGGATAAAGAGAGAGACACGAATCAATATTAAAAATTTTCAATCCAAGAGAGGACACCTTGCCAGGTCACCTCATGGACTTGAATGTATATCAAGAAATTTGAGAAACACATTACTTTGGCCTCATTTAGATTATGCTGCGCAATTCTTGTCCTCATATTTCTGAACAAAAAAGAAAGCATTGGAGGACATTTAGAGAAGAATAACAGTTAAACCACTGTAAAAGTATTCTTCACACAAAGATAAATCCCTGATGTTACACTTTCTTGAGAGGCGAGGAATGAGAAAGATGAGATTGAAGTACACAAGTGAAAGACATGCAGGAAGTATGTGTGTTTCATTCTCTGAGCTATCAGAGGGAGGTGTCCTTTCGCATTCTATAACCCCAACCTACTTTTAACTCACTTAACGCAAGCTCAGTAACTGTACCTGAAAATCTTCAAGAGGTCCAGGAACTGTAGATCAACAGCCCCAAGACTTCCAGATGAAACAATCCACACACCGTGAAAATTTCAGACTAATCGTACGAAGTATTGTGAAGACGTCCTAAGCATATCTAGCCCTAGACATGTTGTGACTCAACACCCTCCAAGTCCAAGAACTGGAACGCAGTCCAGTCAGTGTAAATTTATAGCTAATATATTTAGATCCCGCTTGAAACTATATTTAGTTTCCTGTGCGCATTTTTAGCTTAGAATATTCGCTAGTACGTTGGGAGAGGTGGAGGCAAACAGACCATAGTTTCTAGA
This sequence comes from Cherax destructor, assembly GCA_009830355.1. Classification (NCBI taxonomy): domain Eukaryota; kingdom Metazoa; phylum Arthropoda; class Malacostraca; order Decapoda; family Parastacidae; genus Cherax; species Cherax destructor. The sequence continues at coordinate 157,152 of WNWK01001819.1, forward strand.
TTCGCTGATAGAACACAGTATTGGATTTATTTATGAAATGAGACAGTTTTTGTGTTCCAGGAGACGACCTATTACAACACACCATTTTAAACATTTATAATTAAAAGCTTAAATCAGGCTTATTTCCTTAATTTCTTGAGTGCAGGATAAGATTGGTATTCCTTAAGCAGATTAATTCAATTTGCATAACATTTATTTCATGAAGAATTTAGTATATAATAATTTTATATTTTTAGTTTTCCTTGTAAAGAAAATAGATAAAAATAAGCGTATAAAAATAATACATATTTTAAATTAATGTATATCACACACACACACACACACACACACACACACACACAGCCTCTCAGTTCACAGCAGACTGACACTGACAGATACAGACAGACAGACAGACAGACACACACACACACACACATACACACACACACACACACACACATACAGGAAGTATTTCGTCAGTCATAGAGTAGTCAGGAAGTGGAATAGATAGCAAGTGATGTAGTGGAGGCAGGAACCATACATAGCTTTAAGGTGAGGTATGATAAAGCTCATGAAGCAGGGAGAGAGGGGACCCAGTAGCGATCAGTGAAGAGGCGGGGCCAGGAGCTGAGTCTCGACCCCTGCAACCACAATTAGGTGAGCACACACACACTACGATGACAACCCAAGCCTTCCTTAAAATAACATGCACCAGGATTTACAGGTTGAAGCCAATCAGAATAATCATTCTCAAATTCTAGTCATTTCATCTATACAATTAACACTTATACACCACAGTAACATCACTAAAATAACAAAACAAGGTCATAGTGGTCAGAATCGTGACCTCACACCTTATGAGGCTGTCAATGAGATTTCCTCCCCATTCCTCCTGCATCAGTTTAATCCTACGAACGTAATTTTCGTCACTAAAGTTTATAGGAAGTGTTGTGGAGGTACATTGGTGGCCATCACGTTGATGGACTAAACGAAGCCTCGGGAGACGCCGTACGTCGTGCACTAGCTTTTACTCTTAAGTATATTTTTGGGAAGTGTCAGCTCAGGACAATGGGAGGCGTTGCGTACGTCAGACTCCCTCCACATTTTCCTCAGCTAATTTGTTATGGGTAGCGAACATTACCCGGTGGTCTCTGCGATCTGGAGAAATCAGTGTTTTTCCTCGTGCCAAAATGGTGCGTTTTCAACATAACTGGTTGGGACGACACGAGATGTCGTGACAACAAGAAATATCGCTGCCTTCATGTCTAAAAAGTAGTAAAGCTTATATAGATTTAGAGGCTTAATTTTATAATTAACCGGACATTTTCAACACCTGTATTTAAAATAAATATTTACAGGCCGATGTATATAAACTGTAGCCAAACAACTTCAGACATCTACGGATGAAGTCACATTAAAGTAGATTTGTTGTAATAGTCTAATGTTACCAACACCCTTGCACTTGGACCTGTGATTAGCTATAAGTAATAGACTGAATATATTTGTTTTATATTTAAATAATCTGATTTCACCACTTGACGATGACGAAGTTTGTCTCTTACATTCCAGACTTAATATTATTTAATATATCGGGTCTGTTCAGTCTTACAACAGAAGATAATAAGGTTCAGTCCAAGATCATTATTATTATGGGGAAGCGCTAAACTTGTAGGGATTGATTATACAGCACCTGCCTTAGGAGGGGGGATGGAAGGAGAACTCTAGCATAGATCCAATTTCCTAGATAAAGAGATAGTTTCATTTCAGTGGATGAAGAGCCGTACACCAGCATCAAGACACTCGTGATGGGTGTAGTCGCTAGAGTTAACATGATTCAACGTCGAGTGTAGCATAATATATATTAACAAGTGTACCACGTACAGGGAGGGAGGGAGGGGTGCTCCAAGCACTGACCTCCGGGGTCACTGTCTAATCCACCGCCAAGAGGAAGGGAGGGAGGGAGAGAGGGGTGCTTAGGGAGTGGAGAGTCTTGGCCCTGACCTCTAGCACGCGATCCCTGACATTAATGAGTCCAGCAGCCCACCTACATGGACGACTCAAGGAGATACACAGCTTTAAGTTGCTGCTCCATAATGATCACCTGGTGTGGGCTACACCGGGTGATCACCTGGTGTGAGCTACACCGGATGATCACCTGGTGTGAGCTACACCATGTGATCATTATGGAGCGATCCTTGCCTCCTGTAAGTCACTTCACCTGCACATGACGTTATCATCTTCCCCTCTCTATGGTCACTACCTGCACCATACACTTCACCTGCACTCTTGTAGGACACTCTAGCTCTACCTAGTACAGCTCAATTTTCCTCCTCAGCCACCTCACCTTTCCTCCAGTATTCTACTACCTGCGAATGATCCAGCTCACCTTTCCTCCAGTGTCATTACCCTTGATCCAGCTCACCTTTCCTCCAGTGTCATTACCCCTGATCCAGCTCACCTTTCCTCCAGTGTCATTACCCTTGATCCAGCTCACCTTTCCTCCAGTGTCACTACCTGCACCTGATACAGGTCACCTACACTCAACAAAGTTCACTTTGTACTACCACAGCTAAAAATGAACAAGCTGATACCCTAAGAGGTTAATATTTAAAGTTAATGAGGAATATATAATTAATATGTAGGTGGTCTGACCCCCCCGTGATGACACATTAACATGTAACATTTATGCTGCGGTATAAGGTTGTTTCTGTCTCGTACTCTCGTATCTGAAGAAGACCTCAGATGGAGGTCATGTGGGTTTCTAACTATTATGATGTTATATATGTATGTAAAGGGTGTGTAAAGGTAAAAAGTTGAAAGTGAACTTAGGTAAGAGTAAGGTAATGAGGGTATCAAACGATTTAGATAAAGAAAAATTGGATATCACATTGGAGGGAGGGAGTATGGAAGAAGTGAATGTTTTCAGATATTTGGGAGTTGACTTGTCAGCGGATGGATTTATGAAGGATGAAGTTAACCATAGAACTGACGAAGGAAAAAAGGTGAGTGGTGCGTTGAGGTAACTGTGGAGACAGAGTTATTAAATGAAAGATAGTGGATGTTCCCTTTTTTTAAAGGGTCACGCTACCTTGGTAGAAGATGGCCGGTGTCTTGTAGTAAAATAATATATATGGAATGGAGGCTTCACCACTTATACATTGTAGTCTCCACTACATTCCAACGCACTACAAGTGCTTGTAATGTAGTTGCTTATGTAAGAAGTTACTGTAAGGTTATTGTGTGAAATGTGAAATAAGTCACTCTGACTTTTTTGGGTTATCCTGGGTGGTTCTCTACACATATGCTGCTATGTATGATCCTCTATGTAAATGTTTTTGTGTATACATGAATAAACTTTCTTAATCTTCCGACTGGGCGCATTAACAAACCCAAGAAAACCATATCTATGGTCTCTTAGGAATAATTATTTGTCGTATGTTGGTCCAAACCTCCAATTACTGCTGGCGAGCTGCAATACTAACAACTGCCTTGTGCAGCGAGTATAACCAAGTATAGTTGCCAGTCGCTTTTGTTCGGAACCCATTATGCTCCACACCCGTTTTATTTACCAGTGATGGGGTGCCCGTGCACGTCAGAATATGTTACCTATGTGTCCTTTAACCATTCTACTCACTACCAAGCTAATGTTGTTTATGCTTTATGACACCAGCTTTCTTCACCGCTACTTCATCTTCCTTTCGTCAAGTGCCATCGACATGTTCCCCTTACCAGTGTTTCATAGTGAAATTGTGTTCCACACTACTCGAGTGTCGTCTGAGAGTTCCTTGCAACACTGCCTGGTGTTCTACTCACACCTGTTTGTCCAGCGAGCCTTTTTCCGCTTCTGGCCCAGCTAGTCTGAGCCAGCTCCCTTGTTTAGTTGCTTTCTTCAAAACACAAGTTTGTGTCATCTCTTGTTTCTACAACCACTGTGAAACGTCTCTCAACATTCTGCAATCTCTTCACTATTACATTCCTAGTATACAACTTTTACCACTTTAAAAGTTTCGTGCACTTTTTCGTAGAGACTGAGGGAACGATTACCTCATCTTTTGTATATATTTATACTGTCTTTTAATTATGTCCTTTACTTTGCATTAATAAAGCCACTGGTTGGCGAAACGTCCACAAATAAAGATACCCAGATGTTGCACGTTTCTAATTTTCACCTTGTCGGTATTGTATACCATTCATGTACAAAAATACAATACCGTGACTGGAACAAAACAAACACACAGAAGACAAATTTATGACGCAACGTTATAAGTTTCATAGTCTTATGTGCTGGTTATTTGTCTCACTTTTAATGTTACTCTACTTGTTGTTGCTCTCCTGACCTCTTGCCTTAAATATTCTGTATCAGCAGTGAAACACTCACTGGCAGTGAAACACTCACTGGTAGTGAAACACTCACTGGCAGTGAAACACTCACTGGTAGTGAACCTCAGGCAGTGAAACACTCACTGGTAGTGAAACACTCACTGGCAGTGAAACACTCACTGGTAGTGAAACACTCACTGGTAGTGAAACACTCACTGGTAGTGAAACACTCACTGGCAGTGAAACACTCACTGGTAGTGAAACACTCACTGGTAGTGAAACACTCACTGGTAGTAAAACACTCACTGGTAGTGAAACACTCACTGGTAGTGAAACACTCACTGGTAGTGAAACACTCACTGGTAGTGAAACACTCACTGGTAGTGAAACACTCACTGGTAGTGAAACACTCACTGGTAGTGAAACATTCACTGGTAGTGAAACACTCACTGGTAGTGAAACATTCACTGGTAGTGAAACACTCACTGGTAGTGAAACACTCACTGGCAGTGAAACACTCACTGGTAGTGAAACACTCACTGGCAATGAAACACTCACTGGTAGTGAAACACTCACTGGCAGTGAAACACTCACTGGTAGTGAAACACTCACTGTTAGTGAAACACTCACTGGCAGTGAAACACTCACTGGTAGTGAAACACTCACTGGTAGTGAAACACTCACTGGTAGTGAAACACTCACTGGTAGTGAAACACTCACTGGTAGTGAAACACTCACTGGCAGTGAAACACTCACTGGTAGTGAAACACTCACTGGTAGTGAAACACTCACTGGTAGTGAAACACTCACTGGTAGTGAAACACTCACTGGTAGTGAAACACTCACTGGTAGTGAAACACTCACTGGTAGTGAAACACTCACTGGTAGTGAAACACTCACTGGTAGTGAAACACTCACTGGTAGTGAAACACTCACTGGTAGTGAAACACTCACTGGTAGTGAAACACTCACTGGTAGTGAAACATTTCCTCAATAAATTTCTTGAACTCTGCATGTGTCTTCGTCTACTTACTGTCGGTATATCTACTTACTGTCGGTATAAGAACATAAACACATAAGAACGAAGGACCACTGCAGAAGGACTACTGGCCTATGCTATGCTAGGTAAAAGGACAAAAGTGCAACTAATGTGACAATTTATTTGACAACGTTTCGCTCTCCAGGAGCTTTATCAGGCCTGATAAAGCTCCTAGAGAGCGAAACGTTGCCACAATAAAATGTCACTTTAGTTGCACTTGTCTCCTTTTACCTAACATATTGTCGGTAATTCTACCAACATTAATACAATCTGGCCTATGCTAGGCTAGTTCAAATCACACTCACACACACTTGCACCCGTCCAACCTATATTTAAAGCTACCCAAATCCCTGCAACAATTATGCTACTGCAAGTTAGTTCCACTCATCTACAACCAGTTCCTCTTAGTATCCTTCCTAATTCTAAATTTCACTGGTGTGAGTCTCGTCTTGGTCAGATATTTTTAAGACGCTATTTATATCCATCCCCTTTTCGTAGGAATTGTTTCTAATATATGGAATTAACTTCATCCTTTATTTTAAAGTGGCATAGGGGCCACCCCACACTCACTAATAACAACAGACATAGCCCCACTTTACAAAGGTGGCAGTAAAGCAATTGCAAAGAACTACAGTCCGAGAGCACTAACATCCCATATAAAAAAAATGGAAAGGGTTCTAAGCAGAAAGATCGGTAACCACCTAGATACCCATCAATTACACAACCCAGGGCAACACGGGTTTAGAGAGGGTTACTTCTGCCTGTCCCAACTACTGGACCACTATGACAAAGTCATGGCTGCTGTAGAGGATAAACAAAATACAGATGTAGTATACACAGACTTTGCAAAAGCCTTCGACAAGTGTGACCATGGTGTAATAGCTCAAAAAATGCATGATAAAGGAATAACAGGAAAAGTTCGAAGATGGACCTAGTAAACAGAAGGCACATTACTCGCTTCCATCCTATTCCTCGTCCTCATATCTGACAGACAAAGGTGAAAGCCATAGCTCCTTGTCTTCCTTTGCGGATGACACCTGAATTACCATGACTGTGTCCTCCATCGAAGACACCACAAGACTCCAAGCAGACATCAACCAAATCTTCAAATGGGCCACTGAAAACAATATTTAGTTTAATGAAGAGAAATTTCAACTACTCAGATATGGAAAACTTGAGGAAATTAAAACTGTATCAGGGTACACAACAAATTCTAACCATACAATAGAGCGAAAACGTAATGTGAAGGACCTGGGAGTGATAATGTCAAGAGAATCTCACCTTCAAAGACCACAACAATGTATCTGCTAGAAAAATTATAGGATGGATAATGAGAACCTTCAAAACTTAAATGAATTTTACTTTACTGTTATCACTGGGGGAAAGTATGGAATACAATTTTTAAAACACAAGAAAAAAAATAACTGCTCTAGCTGGAGGAAACGTGGATGTTGATTGCAGGACTCTGGGACGAAACCGCGGAGAACACCACTGACGCCTGGCTTGGGGGGAACCACTGGGGCCTAGCTTGGGGAAAACCAGCTGGGTTCCCACGTGGTCAAGCCAGGGAAGACTTAATGAAGAAACTTCGAGAAACAACACACAGAGACGGCGAGCTGGATACAGGGAGCGTAGAACGTAGCAGGATGAGTGGAGAGGAGGGAACGGTGATGATGTGGCTGGCGTGGCTTAGGGGTGGTAAGCGAGCAGCGCCCTGAGGGTAACTTCCCGTGGACACACGGTGCCAACACACAAACGACCTCCTTGACCTCACCTCCCGTCTCTTGTAGTTGTAGAAAGGCGTAGGGATGCTGCCGGATGCAGGAGAAGGGTGCTGGAGAGTTGTAGAGTAGGAGATGAATACACGTGACTGTGAAGGCTGGAGATGACGCCGTGACGCCTATGTCCCGATTTTGTGGAAAAATCAAGGACGATGATCTGTCTCAGGTACCTACGAGACGCTGAGAGCGACAGGTGACGCTATAAGCCAGCGGGTGGACTGGATGAACCCGGATGATCGGCTGGTAATGGCTGGTCGGCTGGCCCCTACACTGCGAGAACAAAGCTCACTCTGCCGTGGACACCACTGTCACCACTGTTATTTGTAGTTTTACCTGTTGACTGCAGGTAAGGTGCTGACGAAGGTAGCGTGGGTTGAATTGAGACGACCGTGGACTAGACGTGCTTTATTGGGTAGGTTCACATGGGCAGACACGTGAGGGGACCGGAAGCCAGCTTGGGGAGATGTTCTCAGGAGGTGAGCCGCTGAAGTGAAACCGCTTGGGCATCGCATCTCACTGAACTGAATAGGCCTACAGATGGCAGCACTGGAGTGCTGCAATATATGAAACTAACAGGGAGCATAGGCTGTCTACACTAGGGACGCCAAGCCCATGATGATTCTCTTTAGATCGCTTGTTCTCTCTAGGCTGGAATACTGCTGTATACTAACTGCTCCCTTCAAGGCAGGCGAAATTGCTGACCTGGAGAGTGTACAATAACTTTCACGGCACACTTAAGTACGATAAAGCACCTAAATTACTGAGAAAGGTTGAAGTACCTTGATTTGTATTCCCTGGAACGTAGGCGAGAGAGATACATGATAATACACACTCGGAAAATCCTAGAGGAAATAGTACCAAACGTGCACACGAAAATCACTCCCTAAAAAAGCAAAAGACTCGGTAGATGCAACATTTCCCCAATGAAAAGCAGGGGCGCCACGAGTACACTGAAAGAACACAATAAGTGTCAGGGGCCCAAAACTGTCCAACTGCCTCCCAGCATACATAAGGGGGATTACCATTAGACCCCTGGCTGTCTTCAAGAAGGCGCTGGACAGACAGTACCTGACCAGCCAAGCTGTAGTTCGTACGTCAGTTTGCGTGCGGTCAGCAGTAACAGCCTGGTTGATCAGACCCTGATCCATCACGAGGCCTGGTCTCAGACCGGGCCGCGGGGGCGTTGACCCCCGAAGGCGTCTCCAGGAATACTCCAGGTATCCTCTAACATGGAGACCAGAACTGAGCTGCATAATTTAAAAGAGGTCAGACCAAAGATATGTAAAACTGAAGTATATCCTTAGAACTTCTATTATTTATACTTCTTGATAAGAAGCCAATAATTTTATTAACTTTAATTTGAATGCTTATGCACTGTTGTCTTAGCTTTAAATTCCTGCTAACCAGAACTCCTAGATCTTTTTCGTATTCACTTTGACTAGGACGTCTACATGGTTTAGTTGTAAGTGTCATAGTTATTTCCTTTTCCTAGGATTAGAACCTTACATTTCTATGCAATGAACTTCATCTGTTACTTCAATCACATGTGTACGTCAGAAATTATTCGACGCCTTTTTCTAAAACTGTGAATCATTGTTCAAATTATATCTTTCAAGATGGATTCGAATTGCATCAGTAATTGTAAATCCATCAACTTTTCCATAACTTGTTAGGCAAAAGACACAAGTGCAACTAATATGACACTTTATTGTGGCAACGTTTCGCTCTCCAGGAGCCTCCTGGAGAGCGAAACGCTGCCACAATAAAATGTCACATTAGTTACACTTGTGTCCTTTTACTTAACATTGTCGGTAAATATTCCAACATTTTCCACAACTGTAGTTAGGCTTTTTGGTCTATAATTTGAAGCTAAGGACCTACCTCCTGCTTTGTAAACGGGAATTACATTTGTTATTTTGTACTTAACCGGTACAATATCTGCTTGTAGTGATAAGTTATAGAGACTTACCAAAGAGTTTACCAAGTTCCTTCTTACATTCCTTTAGAACCCTTGAACACAGCTCATCAGAGCCCGGTGACTTGTTTGGCTTCAATCTTTCTAGTTGTTCGAGGACAGAATCACTAATGTCTTATTGTCTAATTTATTTTTGTCATGACCAGCATAATTATTGATTTTTGGGATTTCGTTTGTACCCTCGTGTATAAAGTGGAATAAATGTTGCAAGTGATAAAAACTTCTGTCATTAACCGTAAGCTGATCTGAGCTGAATTTCCCTAATCTTATTCTTATGTACCTACATAGTAGGCTTCTTGTACCTACATAGTAGGCTTCTTGTACCTACATAGTAGGCTTCTTCTGACAAATACATAAGCAGGAGCAGTAGTGAAATGAAGATGATGTAATCAGTCCATCAATCTTGGAGAAATAGTATTTGAGGTGGTCAGTCCCTGGAATAGAGTCCAGCTCCATGTTCTGGAACGATATGAAGGTGAAGCATGAGAATGGAGTCATAAATACTGTCGAGATCCTCCACTTCACCTTCGACAATATTTATGACTCATTTTTCATGCTTCAGCTTCACGTTGTTCCAGACCATGGAGCTGAACTCTTCTCCAGGCTGAGGGACTGACCACCTCAAACATTATTTCTCCAGGCTGATTTTGGTGAGGGACTGCAAAACATCTCCAGTCACACTACATTCTGGTGTGCTGCTTATTTCTACTAAGCAGCTCTTATGTGGCGAAACGTCTCAACAATAAAGATACGTACCTAATTGTTACACATGTGTCTTAATCAGCTACTTGTCGGTATTTTATACCATTTTCAACATAACCTTAATTTCATATTCTCTTTTGGCTTACTTCTTTTTGGACTTCTTTCTTAAATATATTGTTTAATAAGGTGACCCCTAATCTTTTTTTTTATTCGCCTTTAAATGTTTCTCTTTTCACTCGGGAGATTTTGAATATATTGTTTATCCATTTAGGGAAATTAATGTTTAATCTAAATTCTCTATTGGGATTATATGCAGCTTGGTCAGCCTGTACAATGCTTTGAAAAATGCCATATTGGCAACCATCACAACCATCTATTTATTCTCCCTTACGATATTCTCTACTCAGGCTACCCCGGTCAACACTTTAGTAATCCCTTAACCTCATTTAATTTGCAGCGTGAAACTTAGGGACCTTAACTTTGTTATCGTTATCAAGGTAATTCCATGAGATATTTAAACTAAGTGATTTGTGAACACTTTCTCTAAGCTCTTCATTAACCTCAAGTTTATCTATCAGAGAATCCTTGTTTACCAGAACCACGTCCAGCAAGCTATGTCCTCTATATAGTTCTGACACAAACTGTTTCAAAAAAACAGTCTTGGACCATATCAAGAAAGTCGCTGGACTCCAGATTACCTCTCAAATTGCTCCAATCGTTTTGGCTAAAGTTAAATTCTCCCATTATTACTTTTTCGTTTCTAGATGCCTAAGCAATTTCATCGCAAAGAAGTTCACCATGGTCTCTAGGTTTGAGTCTGTAGATCACACCTAAGATTAGCTTGTCATACCCTCCGAGATTATTATTATAATCAAATAGAAGCGCTAAACCACAGGGGTTATACCCTCCGATAAAATGCATACAAGCAGATGCCGTGTATGTCCCTTCCATATTCATATATAGTTTAAGATGAAACACTTTAAATTTTATCTTAACATTCATAGCAACTCCGCCATCTTTCTTTTTGATTATCAGAGTGAAATAATTTATACCCCCTCCCTCACCCCTGTATGTGGAATACCCCCTCCCTCACCCCTGTATGTGGAATACCCCTCCCTCACCCCTGTATGTGGAATACCCTCCCTCACCCCTGTATGTGGATACCCCTCCCTCACCCCTGTATGTGGAATACCCCCTCCCTCACCCCTGTATGTGGAATACCCCTCCCTCACCCCTGTATGTGGAATACCCCCTCCCTCACCCCTGTATGTGGAATACCCCCTCCCTCACCCCTGTATGTGGAATACCCCCTCCCTCACCCTGTATGTGGATACCCCTCCCTCACCCCTGTATGTGGAATACTCCCTCCCTCACCCCTGTATGTGGAATACCCCTCCCTCACCCCTGTATGTGGAATACTCCCTCCCTCACCCCTGTGTGTGGATACCCCTCCCTCACCCTGTATGTGGAATACCCCTCCCTCACCCCTGTATGTGGAATACTCCCTCCCTCACCCCTGTATGTGGAATACTCCCTCCCTCACCCCTGTATGTGGAATACTCCCTCCCTCACCCCTGTATGTGGAATACTCCCTCCCTCACCCCTGTATGTGGATACCCCTCCCCCACCCCTGTATGTGGATACCCCTCCCTCACCCCTGTGTGGAATACCCCTCCCTCACCCCTGTATGTGGAATACTCCCTCCCTCACCCCTGTATGTGGAATACTCCCTCCCTCACCCCTGTATGTGGTATACCCCCTCCCTCACCCCTGTATGTGGAATACTCCCTCCCTCACCCCTGTATGTGGAATACTCCCTCCCTCACCCCTGTATGTGGAATACCCCTCCCTCACCCCTGTATGTGGAATACCCTCCCTAACCCCTGTATGTGGAATACTCCCTCCCTAACCCCTGTATGTGGAATACCCCCTCCCTCACTCCTGTGTGTGGAATACCCCTCCCCCACTCCTGTGTGTGGAATACTAACCCTACCCCCAACCACACACCTGGATGCAGAATTCAGTTATTGCAATAATAACTGTTTCTTGCACATACATTTAATTTTAGCTCGTGTATTTAATTTCTTGCACTCCGGTTATGTGTATAATAGACACTAAGGAAGGTTTTGCTTTGCTTCCTTGTTTCGTTTTCTTTGTAAAACAATTTTCCTGTTTTAATCACGAACTGCTTCATGAGCTGTCATGTTTTCTGAACGTTTGTTTAACATGTCTTGGTAATTTTTGTTCTCTCCGTCCCTAGTCCTGCAACCCCTTTGTTTCTGGTCACTACCTGACCAGCCGGTCTGTGGTTTGTACGTCGGTTTGCGTGCGGCCAGCAGTAACAGCCTGGTTGATCAGGTCCTGATCCACCGCGAGGTTGCGGGGGCGTTGATATCCCCCGGAACATCCTCCAGGTATACCTTAACCTCTAACACTTGGCAAAGCACTCGGATCACGTCTATTTTTTTTGCATAAGAATTGTTTCTGTTTTATTGTTTTTTGCATTGATTTATTTTTTTCTATTACATTTCTTTGTTGAGTTGAGAGTAAAGACAACTCACTTTGCTATTAATTCAAATTAGAGCAAGATTTCCCTTGAACATTACAGTGTTACCTTGTCTTGCCAAGTAAATTGCAGTGAGTTTGCTCTACAGTGTGCTGGGCTTTGTACATGCTCATTACTTATGCAGATTAGTTAAGCATCGTTAATCCCTGTTAAGCTATATTGGGCTGTATAATTATCTTCTTTTCTTGCTTTCGAATTCTCGTTTAAATTCTCTGCAATCATGTCTCAAGTAAATTCGGGCGATAACTTAGTGTATTCTGCCAGTCAAAGCAATAATGACTCAGTGCAACGTCCTAATAGTCACTTACCGACTGACAGACAAACCCAGACTCCGAGAAATCACAGCTTTTCTCGTGACCCTTTGGACGCTTTGCCCTATTCAACGGAAATCCTGATAATCTTTAAGCGTGGTTTATTGCTGTTCGTTCGAGAGCGAATGCTTTAGTGGAAGTCCTCCCTCAGGGGAAAGTCTTATCAGACTTGGGAAAGAGTGCCTTGCTAGATCACCAGCTGCTAAGACTGTCTCTAACCTGCTGCAGATGATTGATTTTGAGGGTCTTACTAGGTGGGAAGAATACGAGTCCTTGATACATTCATATCTTAAACCTAAGAGTGTCTGACCCATATATTGCCCTTAGGGAATTAGTGTACGCAGCACCTAGGCCAGATGAAGAGTTGGACGAATTTGCGCTCCGCTTAAATAACCTTTTGTCCTCGTTCGTTACAGCAGTCCAATCCTCAGACTTCATACCTGATGAAGATAAATATGCTACTATGTCGTTTGCGAAATTAGCAGCTTTTGGAGCTATTAAGCAGTTGATGCCGCCTGCTTCTGTGTATGCCTATACCTCAAACCCTTTAACTGTCAAAATGGCACTGCTTGCAGATCTCGTTCACGTGCGTGATTTGTGTCCCGCTAGAACCTTCCCTTATCGCAGGTCTACAACGTCTGCATTGCCTGATATGAATCACCCAGTCCCACCCATTGTTTGTGCAACAGCGAAAAGTCTCATTAGACATCACTCACGTCAGTCTTCTAATGGTAGTGTAACGAGTCAGTATCCTCGTAGTACTCGTAGCAACTACAGTAACCATAGCAGACGTACGTGCTATAACTGTGGCTACAGAGGCCATATAGCAGTGAATTGTCCTGATAATAACCCTAAGAAGCATCGTACTGATGAGGAATCCCGGTCAGCATTGCCTTATTGTACATATCATAGAATACATGGACATTATACATCTGAGTGCAATGCTCACAACAACCTTGGGTACTCTAGATCTTTCTGTGGCCATTCCTACAGCAGAACCAGGAGAGGAAATAGATGTCATGGTTCTCAAACTAATAACCAAGAACCAGGCTCATTCTTCCAATTCAGGGGAATTCGAGCACCCCAGTCAACCCGTCCCGTGGTGACAATCGGAGATAACGAGTACTCAATCCCAGTTAACAATTCCTTCGAGTCTCTGTGTGATCTCAATGGAGAGAACCTCGGTGATGTCACTTCCGTAGTCATCGATGAGAGTTTTGGGGATGAAGTGGAACAGACCTTCTCAGATGACAATCTTCCTCCTTGCTTGCACATTAATTCCAATGCAACAAGTAGAAGAAGCATCTGTTCTTAATGCGCCCGTTCATGTGTTCATGGACTGTGGTGTGCAAGTCAGTATTATTAGGTCTAGTTTGTTTAAGGATAAGCAGTTACGACATGTCCTTCTCGTAGAACCAACTCATATGTCCTCCCTTAGAGGTGTGGCCGGTTCTCGTCTGCGTGTCCATGGTCGGATTTCCCTCACCTTTTCTATCCAAGGTAGAGATTTTACTGCTTCCTTCCTTGTTGTCAACCAGATTAGTTACTCTGGTGATCTTCTATTAGGATTTGCTTACATGAGAGATTTACGCATTGTGCTTGATCCTTACCGATGGCATGCACAAATTGATGACTTGGTCGTACCATTTTGGGGTTACCAGCTTGGATTCGAGATCTGCCATACTGCCGCAGAGTACGAAGTTCGGATTAAGTCCTTGCAAGTCGATGCTTTATCTAGTAGCATTACCAAGCGGTCAGGCACTGGTAATCCTGTCTGTGTTCCACCTACAATTCCAGGCATGCAAGATAGTGTCCAGTTATCTCAGGTGCCGGAGGTACCCTGGACAACCTTGAGTGCTGAGCCTATCTCGACAATGACTATGAGTTTAAGTAGTAGTTTCTCCACAGGGGACACCTTGTCAGAAAATGATCACTTGAAACTAGTAATGTCATCTCTTGTTGACGTCAATTGTCGTTTGCAGAAAGATGTTTCTGTCGTGGCTTGTGCCCTCACCTGAGTGTCTGTTGTTGTTCCTCATGTTCCAGATGGTGATAATGTTCTCGTTGACAGTGATTCCTGCAAAGTAAAGGGTTTATTTGTTGAGCCGTCTTTACATACCGTTCAAGATAGTAAGATCTTCCTTCTTGTTGCTAATATCTTGGGTCACAGTGTTCGACTCAGAGCTAATACTAGTATCGTAGACCTTGTACACTATCCTTATCCTGTGTGTGCAGAAGCTGACGTGTCACCAGACCAGTGGGTTGGTGCTATTTCAGAAGGGGAGAGTTCATCCAGTTCGCTGGATCAGTCTACTCCACCAGTTGAGGAGAAAGACTTAGCTCCTACTGACTTCCCAGACGAGGTCAAGTGCTTGTTGAACCTGTTGAACAACCACCGTAAAGCCATTGCCTTACCAGGTGAGTAGATGGGTATAACGAACCTATTGTTCCATCGTATCCCACTTGAACCTGGTACTAGACCAATTTATATACCTGTGTACAGAATGCCTCATTCACAAGTAGCTGTCGCAGAAGAATTGATCACTCAAATGCTTGATGATGGTGTTATCGCACCTAGCAATTCACCCTGGAATGCATCCCTGATCATAGTACCTAAGAAGGATGGTACTTGGCGCCCAGTGATTGATTTTAGGAAGTTAAATGCAAAAACAATTCTACATCGCTTCCCACTTCCTGTACTTGGTGACCTTTTACACAATATCGGAGATAATAAAGTCTTCTCGACCCTCGATTTGTTACAAGGGTTTTGGTAAGTCCTTCTTCACGAGGACAGTCAAGAGCTAACAGCATTCTTCACTCCTACAGGCAGTTATCACTTCCTATGTATGGCTTTCTGTTTAAGATCCTCACCTATCACATTCTCGAGGCTCATGACCAATATCTTTAGAGGCCTCATAGGCAACTCACTTATGGTGTACCTAGATGATGTAATCGTCATGTCCGAGGACGTGGACAAGCATCTAGAGAGGCTGGACATGGTGCTGAGTAAGCTTGAAGAAGCTAATTTAAAGATCAAACTGTCTAAGTGCCAATTTTTCAGATCAGAGATCAAGTTTCTTGATCACTCCTAGAGGGGTTACGACTGACCAGAGTAAAGTAACTGCTGTACTAAATTTTCAATCTCCCAAAACTGTTGATGCCGTAAGATCCTTTGTGGGCTTAGCAGGTTTTTACAGATCCTTCATTGCCAATTTTTCTTCAATAGCAACTCCTCTAACTGAGTTGCTTAAGAATGATTCTCCATTTGTTTGGACCTTCTGTCAAGAAAGAGCATTTCAAACTCTCAAAGAAAAGCTAACATCTGCTCCAATTTTGAAATTCCCTGATTTTTCAAAGCCTTTCTACCTAACAACTGATGCTAGCTCAATCGGCATAGGTGCCGTCCTCGCTCAGAAGACCGATAGTAAATACAACGCAGTTGCATTTGCTAGCCGTGTTCTCACTAAGGCTGAACGTAATTATACAGTAACTGAGCAAGAAGCTTTAGCGATAGTGTGGTCTTTGAAGCACTTCCGAGACATAATATATCAGTACCCTGTCCATGTCTTGACAGATCATGCTCCTCTGATTCCCTTATTCCAGAATAAACAACCTACTGGAAGACTAGCCAGATGGTCCTTGACTATCCAAGAGTTCAACCCTACCTTTGAACATTTACCTGGCAAGTCAAATGTAGTTGCAGATGCTTTATCGCGACATGTTAGTGTAGCAACTGCAGATCCTCCATTCAGTGAAGAGGACGTAAAGAATGCTCAAAGAACAGATCCCATGTGGTCTGGTGTGATTCAATTCCTGCTCCAGGAAGATCTCATTCTGACTGTGAAGCCACCAGCACCCATCAGTGACTTTGTCATGAACCAAGAATTGCTGTATCGAACAACTGAGCTGGGAACACCTAGTAGACGTGTATACCAGTTAGTAATTCCCAGTCACTAGTGAATGTAGCCTTGCAGCTAGTTCACGATGCACCAGGTGTTGCACACCCTGGTATGGATCGTTCTGTAAAACAAGCCAGATTGAAGTACTTTTGGCCTCATATGGCAACTGATATTGCTGAATATGTTAAGAAATGTAGTGTTTGTATGCAACATAAAGGTAATGTCAATGGCCCTAATCCTATCCAGGTGTATTCCACTACTAGTTAACCATGGGAAAGAGTTGCAGTAGACTTATTATCTAATTTTCAATGCTCCCTCCAAGGAAATAAACATCTGTGCGTCATGGTAGATCATTTCACCAGATATTGTGAGTTAGTTCCTATTTCAGATAAGACAGGTGAGACTGTAGCAAAAGTGTTTAAAGAGCATATAATCTGTAGACATACCACTCCTAAATTCTTAGTAACAGATAATGGAGGTGAATTCAGTAACGAGATCCTAGAAAACTTGTGTGCTTTGTATAAGATAGCTAAATTAACCATTGTTCCTCACCACCCTGCTAGTAATGGTTTAGCAGAAAGAACCAATAAGAAAGTACTTGATGTGTTGAGAGCCACTATCAATCCCAATAGTGCAACCTGGGATGAAGTGATACCTGATGTTCAGTGTGCGATAAATTCTGCTTACAATGCTTCTATAGGTGATACTCCACATTATGCATTGTATGGTGTAGATAAGCGTTTGCCTTATGAGTTATTATATTCTACTCCGAAACCAAATTACAATCCTGATGATTTCATAGCAACTCGTACCACCTTAGCTCAAAGTGTCTTCAGAAGAATCCATGAAACACTTCATAAATCAACTGCAGAATTTACAAGAGTTACTAATGCTCGTGCAAAGCAGACCAAAATTAAAGTAGGTTCGAAAGTAATGCTGACTAACTTTAATAAAACTTCCGCAATGCCTAAGCTCAATCAAAAATTTGTTGGTCCGTATCGAGTAGTCGAACATATCAACGGCGATAAGTATAAAGTTAAAGAAATAAGTACTGGTCAGCATTTAGACCATATGAAGTTAGTTTGTGATGAAGACGAGGTCCCTGACAACCAGACTATTGTGACTGACAATGACAATCCGTCTGACCCTGTACCCTCTACTTCTAATAATCAGACAGAGGAACAACCTGAATTCCGTTACTCCTTGCGTACACGACAAGTATTGAGAAATCCTCAAGTTTCATGTGTAAATACCCATTTAGACCCTCCTCAACCTAGGCATGTGTTGTCAATTGCAAAAGATTTCGATCCACCTAGAGATGATAGCTATTCTGCATATGTAAACCTTACCCTAGCAGAGTTGGGGTTAAATGTACATAGCTTGTATAATTAGATGATTGAGTTAAAAGAAGTTGTCGACTGTGTGTTTTGTTATCAGCTGATCAGTATCCAGAATTTTTTTGTGTTCACGTTCCCTCTGAATTCTGAGATTTAATAGTATGACTTGTGCGCGCCAGGTATGTCTTGTCTGTTAAAACCTTTCTTCTTTGTAAATATATTCTTCCTCAGAATCCGTAGAGTGCATGAATACAGATCGATCGATCAATTCTATCTCTTGTAAATGTACTATAATTTGTAATGCATTACACTAAGACCCATTATACTAAGATCCATTACATTAATATATATTCAGTCGATTACATCCTATTACCAATTATGTGATTAGTTCTAAGTTATATATGTGTTTGCTATTGTATAGAATCAGCCAAGAGCCACCTGCCTGTTCAGACTATAGAGTTGTATTGTATGTTGAGACGCCATACGCAACATGACCGAGCTGTCAGTAGTGTACTGAACCATATGTAATATACTTGTGTAGTGTATTGTAAGTAGTACTAGCTATGTTATATTTATGATCCCTGCTCAGATAGGATCCCTAGCTACTTGTGACGTCATGAGTCCCGAGCATGTTAGCGCAAAGCCAGAGCCATCTCATTCCTTGGACCGGCATAGTACTGAAAGGTAGACTGGGCTCTTCCCTTCACAGACTCTGTCAATATACCAGTTACCAACCATCTTGTGTGTTTCACTATAACCATAATTATCTCCTAGTACCCACTCGATAGGGGTGTGTATAACACCGGGCACATCTCCTGAGGCGCACATCAACCAAATAACTGGGGCAGCTTACGAGAGCCTAGCAAACTTAAGAACAGCATTCCAACATCTTAATAAGGAATCATTCAGGACCCTGTACACTGTGTACGTCAGGCCCATACTGGAGTATGCAGTGCCAGTTTGGAACCCACACCTAGCCAAGCATGTAAGGAAACTAGAGAAAGTGCAAAGGTTTGCAACAAGACTAGTCCCGGAGCTAAGGGGTATGTCCTACGACACTGGAAGACAGGACACAGCAACAAGGGGTCACAGTTGGAAGTTGAAGACTCAGATGAATCACAGGGATGTTAGGAAATATTTCTATAGTCACAGAGTTGCCAGGATGTGGAATAGTCTGGGAAGTGATGTAGTGGAGGCAGGATTCATACATAGCTTCAAGAAGAGGTATGATAAAGCTCCTGGAGCGGGAAGAGTGACCCAGTAGCGGCCAGTTAAGAGGCGGGGCCAGGAGCTGTGACTCGACCCGTGTAACCACAACTAGGTGAGTACACACGCGCGCACACGCATGCACGCACGCACACACACACACACACACACACACACACACCCCACATACCCCCACCAACCTCTACACACAAACCCCAAACACCTACACCCATCAACCCCTACACACACCCCAAACACCCACACCCACCAACCCCCCACACACCCCAAACATCCACACCCACCAACTCCTCCCCACACACACACACCCCAAACACCCACACCCACCAAGCCCCCCACACACCCCAAACATCCACACCCACCAACCCCCTCACACACACTCCAAACACCCACACCACACATACCCACACCCACCAACCCCCCACACACACCCCACATACCTACACCCACCAACCCACATACATGCTCCCCACAAAACACCCACCCAACACCCACTAACCCATACACACCCCACACCCACCAAGCCACACCCTCCAATCCCCACACACACCTCACACCCACCAACCCACACACACACACCCTCACCCACCAACCCCCACACACAGAGAAGATATAACATAATAATTCTCAGAGGTCTTTATAGGGTGGGCAGGGGTTAGATTATTCAAGCAACGAGGCACGGCGGACACGAAGGTACAGTTGGTAGTTACAGGTGAGTAACAGGGATGTTAGGAAGCATTTCTTCAGCCCCAGGGTGATCAAGAAGTAGAATGACCTGGATGAAGCAGTAGTGGAGGTAGACACCATAGTTTTAAGAATAGGTATGACAGGACATACGAGGATGAAAAAGGGGTAAATATGGCAGGTGACATGAGGCAGAGCCAAGTGCTGAAACTCGACCTCTACAACAATAAACAGGTGAAGACAATTTCGCACAAGCTCCTGGCTCCTTTACATCACTTGAACAACGCAGGTATCCTCATCTAACTTAAAACTTAAGATGTTTCTCTCCATCACCGTCATTAGGATCTCGTACAAGCTGAAAAAATTGAGAACTTTAATATCCCCTCTAATGAGCTCCATTCATCCTTGGCGAGAAATATCAGACAACTTCTTGGGACGATTTATTCAAGAATTTAAGTGTTTTTAGGTATTCCATAAAAGGGTAGATTTCTAGTGCTTATCAGATCTTAAGGATGCCTCTTCTGATATACCTCAACATTACTGTTACAAGCAGAGGAAGATTAAGATTATTGTTATATACGGAAACAAGCGCCACACCCGTATGGGTCATACAGTGCAGATGTGATAAAAGTTGAGGATTAGTGAAGATGAAAAATTAACATAAAATATTAACATAAAAGTTGTTGAAAAAATCAGTCTTAACCAAGGATGGGACTTGAGAGGAGAAGCGTAGTTAAGAGAGCGTCAGGTCGTTGAAGATGTTTAATAATAATACTGTGTGTAGACCAAGCCACACCGGGATGGAAATCTTTAGCTCCAGATTTTTCGCGCTTTCGTGTGTCGTCAGGAGCTATACAATGTTGCAAGATAGCAACAGATAGGAGGGGAAATTCTCTGAGGAAAGGCAGAAGGTATCAGTGGCAACTCATGTCACAGTGACATGGGCTGCCATTGATACTGCAGCATAGCAGTATCAAAGGTGAAGTGTCGATGAACAGGAGCTAGGACTACTGGACACAGAGGGACTCCTGACATCTTTCTAAACAGTATCCATGTAGAGTAGATTTGCAGACCAGCGAGTGCAGTGTCTCTTGCCTGACAGCAATGGAAAAATAATGTCCATGAGTCTAACTGCAGTGTGATGGAAAATAAATGTTCAGACCAGCGCTGATGCTATCGGCTTCAGTGTTTGAGACATTACTGGAAAATAATCCAAGAAAGGACTGCCCCGTGAATAACAGACCAACAGGCTGTGTGAGCGCGTTATTTTCCCTGAACGTCAGTTTGTCTGGAAACTAGGAAAAATAAACCACTGAGAAAATGCTGGTAGACAGTAGTAAATGCGCTTGGATTATGATGTAATTGGTTTAGAAAACCGACAGATTGAAGAGATACTTGGGCAGCATGTGGCAACATTTCTTTTGGAAACTTTTGGTAATCAGTCCCTCAGCCTTGAGTCGGTGAGTTCAGTCCAGCCTTTAGCTGGCGAAACGTTTCCGAAATAAAGATTCCCAAATGCTACACAAGTGTCCTTGGATTACTTCATATGGATAAACAGGTGCATACCCTACTCTGAGGATCTGGAACCCCTCTATGTGCGCTGCTGCACCATGAGAATGTGTTCACGGAGACTGAGCACGAGTTTTTAACAGATATGTTCGGCCTTCCAACATGAAAGTAACAAACGAGAATCGCATGAAACTCCAAAGAAACAAAAACAGAAAGTGGGCAATTTGAGGTGAATATAAAGGGAAGGTAATTAAAAAAATATTGGCAAATGGAAATCGAAAATTAAAAGGGACACAGTTAATGGGACTTATTAACCTTTGTGATTATTCTTAACGTACGAGAATCATAAAATTGATGGAAGTGATTTTGTTTATAAGACTCCTAAAAGAAATCTTAATCCCTGCTGATGAATGGCACTGAATTTAAGAGTAGCTGGGAAGACTGAAGAACAGCTGAACCTCATAGCTGAAATCTAACAGAATTTGGGCTATATGTTTCAAAATACTTTGTCAATCAGCGTCTGAAGCAAGATGGAATGAAGTATTTAATTAGTTCAGCTGAGTAAGACAGACGACTTTTAGGGAGATTATGTGGGATTGCAATGACATTTGGTAATCAGGGAGAAGGCATAGAAATCTTATCATAACACTTACTGGGATAAGGAGTCATACATGTATTAAATAGTTTGTGGAATGGGATGTGTCCCAGTTGGCCACACAATCTGGTGTCTCGGAGAGTGGTCTCTAAGTCAACAGAAACAGTCAACACAAGTGACTATACAATCATCTACATATAAAGATGACCAGATACTTGTGAAAGAAACTAAGGCAAATCAGTTAATAGCAGTCAGGAATAAGATAGGGTGAATATTAAGACATGTGCAACAGCTGGGTATCTTTATTGATGAAAAGTTTTCCCTACACAGTAGGCTTCTTCAGTCAAATGCAAAGGCATCAGTAGTAATGAAAAAGATGATGCAATCAGTCCATCAACCTTGGAACGATATTGTTCCAGACCATGGAGCTGAACTCTTCTCCAGACTGAGGGACTGACCACCTCAAATACTTTTTCTCCAAGGTTGATGGACTGATTACATCATTACTACTGCTCCCTTTGTATTTGACTGAAGAAGCCTATTGTGTGGGCGAAACGTTTCATCAACAAGGATACCCAACTCTTGCACATGTGTCTTAATCTTCAACTTGTCGGTATTTTATACCATTTTCAACAAGACAGGGTGGTATTAAGGTGGCAGTAATGCTGTACACCAGCGTCAACAAGACAGGGTGGTTTAAGATGGCAGTAATGCTGTACACCAGCGTCAACAAGACAGGGTGGTTTAAGATGGCAGTAATGCTGTACACCAGCGTCAACAAGACAGGGTGGTATTAAGGTGGCAGTAATGCTGTACACCAGCGTCAACAAGACAGGGTGGTATTAAGATGGCAGTAATGCTGTACACCAGCGTCAACAAGACAGGGTGGTATTAAGTGGCAGTAATGTTGTACACCAGCGTCAACAAGACAGGGTGGTATTAAGGTGGCAGTAATGTTGTACACCAGCGTCAACAAGACAGGGTGGTATTAAGGTGGCAGTAATGCTGTACACCAGCGTCAACAAGACAGGGTGGTATTAAGGTGCAGTAATGCTGCACACCAGAGTCAACAAGACAGGGTGGTATTAAGGTGGCAGTAATGCTGTACACCAGCGTCAACAAGACAGGGTGGTATTAAGGTGCAGTAATGCTGCACACCAGCGTCAACAAGACAGGGTGGTATTAAGGTGCAGTAATGCTGTACACCAGCGTCAACAAGACAGGGTGGTATTAAGGTGGCAGTAATGCTGTACACCAGCGTCAACAAGACAGGGTGGTATTAAGGTGCAGTAATGCTGACACCAGCGTCAACAAGACAGGGTGGTATTAAGGTGCAGTAATGCTGTACACCAGCGTCAACAAGACAGGGTGGTATTAAGGTGGCAGTAATGCTGCACACCAGCGTCAACAAGACAGGGTGGTATTAAGGTGGCAGTAATGCTGCACACCAGCGTCAACAAGACAGGGTGGTATTAAGGTGCAGTAATGCTGTACACCAGCGTCAACAAGACAGGGTGGTATTAAGGTGGCAGTAATGCTGTACACCAGCGTCAACAAGACAGGGTGGTATTAAGGTGGCAGTAATGCTGTACACCAGCGTCAACAAGACAGGGTGGTATTAAGGTGCAGTAATGCTGTACACCAGCGTCAACAAGACAGGGTGCTTTAAGGTGGCAGTAATGCTGTACACCAGCGTCAACAAGACAGGGTGGTATTAAGGTGCAGTAATGCTGCACACCAGAGTCAACAAGACAGGGTGGTATTAAGGTGGCAGTAATGCTGCACACCAGCGTCAACAAGACAGGGTGGTATTAAGGTGCAGTAATGTTGTACACCAGCGTCAACAAGACAGGGTGGTATTAGGTGGCAGTAATGCTGTACACCAGCGTCAACAAGACAGGGTGGTATTAAGGTGGCAGTAATGCTGACACCAGCGTCAACAAGACAGGGTGGTATTAAGATGGCAGTAATGCTGACACCAGCGTCAACAAGACAGGGTGGTATTAAGGTGGCAGTAATGCTGTACACCAGCGTCAACAAGACAGGGTGGTATTAAGGTGGCAGTAATGCTGTACACCAGAGTCAACAAGACAGGGTGGTATTAAGGTGGCAGTAATGCTGCACACCAGCGTCAACAAGACAGGGTGGTATTAAGGTGCAGTAATGTTGTACACCAGCGTCAACAAGACAGGGTGGTATTAAGGTGGCAGTAATGCTGTACACCAGCGTCAACAAGACAGGGTGGTATTAAGGTGGCAGTAATGCTGCACACCAGCGTCAACAAGACAGGGTGGTATTAAGGTGGCAGTAATTCTGTACACCAGCGTCAACAAGACAGGGTGGTATTAAGGTGGCAGTAATGCTGCACACCAGCGTCAACAAGACAGGGTGGTATTAAGGTGGCAGTAATGCTGTACACCAGCGTCAACAAGACAGGGTGGTATTAAGGTGCAGTAATGTTGTACACCAGCGTCAACAAGACAGGGTGGTATTAAGGTGGCAGTAATGCTGCACACCAGCGTCAACAAGACAGGGTGGTATTAAGGTGGCAGTAATGCTGTACACCAGCGTCAACAAGACAGGGTGGTATTAAGGTGGCAGTAATGCTGTACACCAGAGTCAACAAGACAGGGTGGTATTAAGGTGCAGTAATGCTGCACACCAGCGTCAACAAGACAGGGTGGTATTAAGGTGCAGTAATGTTGTACACCAGCGTCAACAAGACAGGGTGGTATTAAGGTGGCAGTAATGCTGTACACCAGCGTCAACAAGACAGGGTGGTTTAAGGTGGCAGTAATGCTGTACACCAGCGTCAACAAGACAGGGTGGTATTAAGGTGGCAGTAATGCTGTACACCAGCGTCATCACGACCAAGTGCTCAGACACTTAAAGTGCCTCTGATAGAAACTCTCTAAGGATAACTGGTAGTCCGCGTCATGGGCCTGAGAGAAAATGTTGAAATGCCCGGTTGTGTCACAAGCCATTTTTCCTAAACCGAAATACTGTTAGCGAATACTCGTTCCCTAACCAAATACTCGTTCGCGAAGCCGTTGAAACTCAATATACAGTCTGAGTAGAGTCAGATATTTTGGGTCCGTTACAAACGAGGCATTTAATAGGTATCCCTGAAGACCGACCTTAAGCGCTTGCCAGAATTATTTTTTTTCCTCCAACTATTATTATTTCGCTCATAACTCGAGAAACCCTCATCCGATAGTCTTCAAATTTTCAACACTTGTGTACAGTAATTAGGGCAAAATTCTTGGAACAACTGTCATGTTCACGTGACCCATTACCAAAGTTGTTAAGCCCATTCCTATCATCGTGGAATGACTCCAATAACGTCCAAAACCTTCAGTGGCGGAGCTTCAAGTGTTTGAAAAAGTTGCCGCTTAATTTGACGACGGCGAAGAATGAAATTCACAGAGAAAAAGAGAGAGCAAGAAGAGAAAGAACAAGAAAGATAAAGAGAGAATGAATGTGAGAGAGAATGCTCGCGTAGATTTGCTCGTTTTGTGTGTAAATTAGTGAGAAATTTAAGTAAATTTGAGGTGACCTCATCTGAGTAACTACGACATTCAACGACTGATGCGACTTAGTGCCAACATTCAACGACTGATTCGACTTAGTGCCAACATTCAACGACTGATGCGACTTAGTGCCAACATTCAACGACTGATGCGACTTAGTGCCAACATTCAACGACTGATGCGACTTAGTGCCAACATTCAACGATTGATGCGACTTAGTGCCAACATTCAACGACTGATGCGACTTAGTGCCAACATTCAACGACTGATGCGACTTAGTGCCAACATTCAACGACTGATGCGACTTAGTGCCAACATTCAACGACTGATGCGACTTAGTGCCAACATTCAACGACTGATGCGACTTAGTGCCAACATTCAACGACTGATGCGACTTAGTGCCAACATTCAACGACTGATGCGACTTAGTGCCAACATTCAACGACTGATGCAACTTAGTGCCACCATTCAACGACTGATGCGACTTAGTGCCAACATTCAACGACTTATGCGACTTAGTGCCAGCATTCAAAGACTGATGTGACTTAGTGCCAACATTCAACGACTGATGCGACTTAGTGCCAACATTCAAAGACTGATGCGACTTAGTGCCAACATTCAACGACTGATGTGACTTAGAGCTAACATTCAACGACTGATGCGACTTAGTGCCAACATTCAAAGACTGATGCGACTTAGTGCCAACATTCAAAGACTAATGCGACTTAGTGCCAACATTCAACGACTGATGCAACATAGTGCCAACATTCAAAGACTAATGCGACTTAGTGCCAACATTCAACGACTGATACAACTTAGTGCCAACATTCAAAGACTGATGCGACTTAGTGCCAACATTCAAAGACTGATGCGACTTAGTGCCAACATTCAACGAATGATACAACTTAGTGCCAACAATCAAAGACTGATGCGACTTAGTGCCAACATTCAAAGACTGATGCGACTTAGGGCCAACATTCAACGACTGATGCGACTTAGTGCCAACATTCAAAGACTGATGCGACTTAGTGCCAACATTCAAAGACTGATGCGACTTAGTGCCAACATTCAAAGACTAGTGCGACTTAGTGCCAACAATCAAAGACTGATGCGACTTAGTGCCAACATTCAAAGACTAATGCGACTTAGGGCCAACATTCAAAGACTGATGAGACTTAGTGCCAACATTCAAAGACTAATGCGACTTAGTGCCAACAATCAAAGACTATTGCGACTTAGTGCCAACATTCAAAGACTGATGCGACTTAGTGCCAACAATCAAAGAATGATGCGACTTAGTGCTAACATTCAAAGACTGATGCCACTTAATGCCAACATTCAAAGACTGATGCCACTTAATGCCAACATTCAAAGACTGATGCACTTAGTGCCAACATTCAAAGACTGATGCGACTTAGTGCCAACATTCAAAGACTGATGCGACTTTGTGCCAACATTCAAAGACTGATGCGACTTTGTGCCAACATTCAAAGACTGATGCGACTTTGTGCCAACATTCAAAGACTGATGCGACTTAGTGCCAACATTCAAAGACTGATGCGACTTAGTGCCAACATTCAAAGACTGATGCGTCTTAGTGCCAACATTCAACGACTGATGCGACTTAGTGCCAACATTCAACGACTGATGTGACTTAGTGCCAACATTCAAAGACTGATGCGACTTAGTGCCAACATTCAAAGACTGATGCGACTTAGTGCCAACATTCAAAGACTGATGCGACTTAGTGCCAACATTCAACGACTGATGCGTCTTAGTGCCAACATTCAACGAGTGATGCGACTTAGTGTCAACATTCAACGACTGATGCGACTTAGTGCCAACATTCAACGACTGATGTGACTTAGTGCCAACACAGTATCCACTGTAATTGTTGGAATCCATGTCCTAACTGGAGACAAACTCATCAGATCGCCTTCAACGTGTCAACTGGTGAGGTTTCCTGAACACAAGCTTCCGTTTAATTGGGTGGTATAAATTCTTCCTCCGTAAGCTATGCTTGTCATAAGAGGCGACTAAAATGCCGGGAGCAAAGGGCTAGTAACTCCCTTCTCCTGTATACATTATTAAATGTAAAACAGAAACTTCAGTTTTTCTCTTTAGGTCACCCTGCCTCTGTGGGATACGGCCGGTTGGTCGAAAAAAAAAACCATTCTGCCGATTTGAAGTAAATTGTGATATTTATATTCAATAACTAAAAATCCTCCTCTGATTGGCTCCAAAATGGTAATAATGATGCATTCTATAATACGAATGTTACCCTATAAGTTAAGTTTGACTAGGTGCAAATATCAAGCCTTACTGAATTGTTAAATTTAGAGTCACTGCAATCTGATCATATACTGGAGAATACCTTTTCGATAGGATTCAAACTTTCACCGTAAGTATTTCAATTTCCCAAATTTAATCAGTAAATTGTTTCCCACGTAATAACTACATAATGCCTCTTTGAAGTAATTTTTTATTGATTTTAGCCAATTTGTCAATTTTTAAAGCGATTTTATCAAATTGGATTGTCTTAAAAAATAAATTTATTTTGTAGGATTGTAGAAACATTGAGAGAGAATATAAGAAAAATATATAAAAATAATTTTAGGGTGTTTTAAATTAATAAAGATAATTTCCTATTTTTGGAACATTCTCAGCAAAAAAAAATCTGTTTCCTCTGGAAGGAGCCATAGCTGGCGCTATCTAATAAGGAGATTATCTTAATTTTTCAGTGTTTTCATCTAATGTCTTTCCTTTCTTCATAGGTGTTTCTCTGCTGTTTTCACTCTTGAGGTGAGGCGACTCTCTCCTCACTTCCTCTACACCCGTCCAACACTCCACGTCAGCATCAGTGTTTTCTGGTGTCCGGTTATTCTAGTATTTTGAAGGCTCCAGGTAGACTTTCTTACTGTGTTAAGCGTTATCTTATGCCTTAGCCTTCAACTTTATGCATTTTTTAACCTTTTTTTTTCTGGCAGTCCTCAGTTGATGGGTGGGTTCCTCACTGGAGAGAGCTGGGTGGGAAAAGGATGCTTTAGCACGTCACAATCTGTATCCTGACGTGAAAGGTCTTGGACGATTTATTTATAAACATTATATTGAAGGATCTTAGCTTATCTCTTCACATAAGCCATATATTTTAAGTTTGTGAGATGCGTGAACGACCTCAATTTGCACCACCCAGTTAACCGTCACTCATCTATGGCCTGCCTATAAAACGTGGTGATCTTACTGCGGTACAAGCTTTCAATAACATATTTCTCTCCCAGGACATCTGACGTGTTTGCTCCTCTCGTTCAGGATTATTTGTGTTATTTTTTGTATTTAGGTTTGCTTAAGTCTGTTTTTGCTTTTCTTTCATGCTAGGTTTACTAAAGGTCTTATTCAAATTATCCTTCATTTATTTGACCAGATTCTTTATTAGTCTGTTGTAAGTTTATTTTCCCATTAATCTTTACTACAGGGAAATTCAACAGCTTTTATCCCCGACAATAACGTACTCGTGGCATGACATACCTAATGGTTTGAGGATTTCATCGCATAAGAGAACACAGCCAAAGAAGGTATAGAGATCCATCGCTTTGCTAACACTTATATATGGAACGCTACCAACAGTATCCCCCTGTATGTTCCACATCGTTGCCCTGGCACAGGGTCGCAGATTTAGCATGGAGAGTATGAGTCATCCAAAGGTCCTAAATGGTTGAGAGGCGGCAGGTACTCTGGGAAGCAGTCCCTTTTTTTTCTCGGAGGAAGAGGTCACTTTAGAGGTTAGGAAGCCAAACCCCACTGAGCTGTTGTCAGACGACTTTGGCAGGAAGATCCAGACTTTATCTTAGGAGACTGAGCATCTGGTGCGCAGTTTCTGCTATACACACTCAATATTTCTCTTGCAATTTTAGAATCTGAGGACAACCGAGGTTCCTCGGAAGATAGAGCATCTGACACTTCCCTGGCTAGTGACAAAGGAACAGCTTTCTATATGTTAAGTCTTTTGTTTCTGTTCCATCCCACTGCCGAAGGAGACAGAAGCAACTTTGGCTGAGGCTCCAAACAGGGCCCCTGAAGGTCAGACCATTGGTCACGTGAGCCATGAACGGCTGTCAGGGCAATTGAACTAAGCACTTCAAAAGAGCTAGTCCCGATAGGAAGCGGCAGTGGAAGCCCCTTTTCAAGAGTGGGGGTCCATGATTCTTATTAAATCTCTGATGCTCATCGCTCTCGCCATGTATTTCCGCCAGATACACCCCATAGGGTTATCCCTCTCAGGAAAGCCCCAACAACCTCCCAGCCACCCAGGGAGGGCATCAAAGGAGGGTGGGCAGGGTAGGTGGAGCATTGAACAGGTGGTACCACCAGCAAGATGCCCAAAGACTGAGCAGGCAGACTCCAATGGGAGCAGGAGAATACTTTCTGAGGACCCCAGAACAACTGGGATTCTGCGGCTAGAGGCAATGCATGCATAAGATTGGCCAGGATGACGGAGGTTTGCTCTACTACTGGCCTTGGCAAAACACATTTTCTCCACACATGTAGCGCAGCAGCGCCCTCGCCCTCATGTATCTCGTGTACTGATCTCACTCTCGTAGGAGCCTCCACAGCTGTACCACTGCGGTACATGAGTGGGAAGTGTCAAATTCGGCTCTACATTCAACACAAATGTTATGGGTGGCCTTACATTTGGTTCGCTGGTGGCCATACTTCGGGCATTCAAAACATTGTACTTGGAAAAGAACAGTTTTTCATCCATCTCTCCACCTAAGATTTATGTCTAGGGGAGGTCAGGTTGGTCAGTAGTTAGAATCATTACTGTTCAAAACAAAGTTCACCTTTTTAATTTTCCAAACCAAAACTATTCCAGGATTCAACAGTTGAATCTCCTCCACACTCATGCGCGAGCAACAAATGGGAAATGATGCCACGACACTGTTAAATAATCAATAGCGAGCACATTCTTCACCGGGTCACTACAAGAGGAGAACACGACCCTGCCTAAAACCACCAGATTGTCCTCAGAGATCTGATGGATTTTATAACACAAGATCTCTCAACACACTGAACCTCTAGCCGTCTCTTCAAACTCATCAACGTGGAGCCTGGCTGGAGCTGGACATATGACCCTCGGTAGATTTCCGCTCAATGGCCTGGGAGCAGTAGGTTAGAAGTGTCCTTTCCAAGACATCAACAGAGACGCCGACCACCCATCACCGATCCGCTGTACCTAGCAACACACACATCAGCAGATGCCTTCTGCGAAGATATTATGTCTATATCGAAAATGTTTGTCATGCCAGGGCCAACAGCAGCAATCTGATACCCAGGAGTCTTCTGTAAAAAAAAACAGGAGAGATTATTGGTGCCTCGACAAAATTGAGTTGGGGAGGGAGAAGAGGGAGAGAGAAGACTATCGGTCGATCAATAAAAATGGAGTCACTGCCCTGCCACTAGTCCACACTGCAGACGAACGAGACAAGCAGTGCCAACAGTCTTCTGGGAACCTTTCCTTACCCTACCCAGAGCACAGCCCCAGAATGGATCGCCTAGAACAGAAAGGTTTATCAAAACTGCCTATTAAAACTGGGTGCGCTGAGGTGCTACCTAGCTCGGCTAGTAATGGAAGAGGGCGAACCACAAGAAGACTCAGAGTTGAATTCCGTCAGTAAAGTCTCCTGAAACAGATGGTGACTTTAGGTAATACTTCAACCATCAGTTATCCACCTAAATAACGACCCAGTTTGCCACCAGATGGCACACCGGAAGGTCCACCTAGTGGAAGCACAAGGAGAATAACAATGACCCCTTGCATAATCCTCCAGAGCAAACTTAAAGAATGGGAAAAAAATATCCACCAAAACCAAATAAAGAAGAGGGAGGGAATGCGATATGGTGACCCGCATCGAGGTGTTATTTCCACCGTATGGAGTGACAACCACCACAGCTCTACCACTAACAAGCTATGCTAGAACAGGGCTGATCAGAGATTCTTTTCTGTTCCGTCTAGGAGCAGATTATAAAAATAAAGAAAAATATCCCCACTAACAAGGCCAAAAGAGTATTATTGGGGGATTTTTACGTTCGATATGAAAAAAGAAAGACGACGTCCAATTCTTCGGAACAGAAGCCCCTTCTCTGTGGTAAAGGATATTCCTTTACCACAAACTGCAATATTTTTGTAGTTTAATAACTTGGGTATACCTCTATCATCACCGAGCTTGCGACACTGCCGATAAATCTTACCGAAAGAAAGGTTCGATTTTTTTATTGGGCTAATTTACAAATAAAAAAATGGCGAGTTGGCAATCCGACCCTTCCGGAGCACTAAAAAATTAGAATATCAATGTTAAAAAAAATTAACAATCTCAAACCCTGTTAATTGTAGCCCATATTCTGTATGTAGGTAACTTCCGCTGCTTGCCAAATATTAATTAACAAATTACATCTAACACCTTCAGAAAATGAAGCTTAATCAAGCTTTCAGTGACTTATATTTTTAAATACTATGTTCTAACCCAACTTACACAGGACAGCTCTTGTGAGTTTCAATAGAATTAAGTACGAATTTACGTGCTATAGCGGCACTGAGTAAACTACCCGGCTCTATGGCGGCACCGAGTAAACTCCCCGGCTCTGTGGCGGCACCGAGTAAACTACCCGGCTCTGTGGCGGCACCGAGTAAACTACCCGGCTCTATGGCGGCACCGAGGAAACTACCCGGCTCTGTGGCGGCACTGAGTAAACTACCCGGCTCTGTGGCGGCACCGAGCAAACTACCCGGCTCTGTGGCAGCACCGAGGAAACTACCCGGCTCTGTGGCGGCACCAAGCAAACTACCCGGCTCTGTGACGGCACCGAGCAAACTACCCGGCTCTGTGGCGGCACCGAGCAAACTACCCGGCTCTGTGGCGGCACCGAGCAAACTACCCGGCTCTATGGCGGCACCGAGCAAACTACCCGGCTCTATGGCGGCACTGAGTAAACTACCCGGCTCTGTGGCGGCACCGAGCAAACTACCCGGCTCTATGGCGGCACCGAGGAAACTACCCGGCTCTGTGGCGGCACCGAGTAAACTACCCGGCTCTGTGGCGGCACCGAGTAAACTACCCGGCTCTGTGGCGGCACCGAGCAAACTACCCGGATCTGTGGCGGCACCGAGCAAACTACCCGGCTCTATGGCGGCACCGAGCAAACTACCCGGCTCTGTGGCAGCACCGAGGAAACTACCCGGCTCTGTGGCGGCACCAAGCAAACTACCCGGCTCTGTGACGGCACCGAGCAAACTACCCGGCTCTGTGGCGGCACCGAGCAAACTACCCGGCTCTGTGGCGGCACTGAGCAAACTACCCGGCTCTATGGCGGCACTGAGTAAACTACCCGGCTCTATGACGGCACCGAGCAAACTACCCGGCTCTATGGCGGCACTGAGTAAACTACCCGGCTCTATGGCGGCACTGAGTAAACTTCCCGGCTCTATGGCGGCACTAAGTAAACTACCCGGCTCTATGGCGGCACCGAGCAAACTACCCGGCTCTATGGCGGCACTGAGTAAACTACCCGGCTCTATGGCGGCACTGAGTAAACTTCCCTGCTCTATGGCGGCACTAAGTAAACTACCCGGCTCTATGGCGGCACCGAGTAAACTACCCGGCTCTATGGCGGCACTGAGTAAACTACCCGGTTCTATGGCGGCACCGAGTAAACTACCCGGTTCTATGGCGGCACTGAGTAAACTTCCCGGCTCTATGGCGGCACTGAGTAAACTACCCGGCTCTATGGCGGCACTGAGTAAACTTCCCGGCTCTATGGCGGCACTAAGTAAACTACCCGGTTCTATGGCGGCACCGAGTAAACTACCCGGCTCTATGGCGGCACTGAGTAAACTTCCCGGCTCTATGGCGGCACTAAGTAAACTACCCGGCTCTATGGCGGCACCGAGTAAACTACCCGGCTCTATGGCGGCACTGAGTAAACTACCCGGTTCTATGGCGGCACCGAGT
The DNA here is from genome assembly GCA_009830355.1 of Cherax destructor. NCBI lineage: Eukaryota > Metazoa > Arthropoda > Malacostraca > Decapoda > Parastacidae > Cherax > Cherax destructor. The sequence goes on from WNWK01001819.1 coordinate 190,606, forward strand.
AAACTACCCGGTTCTATGGCGGCACTGAGTAAACTTCCCGGCTCTATGGCGGCACTGAGTAAACTACCCGGCTCTGTGGCGGCACCGAGCAAACTACCCGGCTCTGTGGCGGCACCGAGCAAACTACCCGGCTCTATGGCGGCACTGAGTAAACTACCCGGCTCTATGGCGGCACTAAGTAAACTACCCGGCTCTATGGCGGCACTGAGTAAACTACCCGGCTCTATGGACAAGCCTCAAAGGTTAAGTCAACTTAGTTTTTCAGTTTGGTTTTAGCGAGTGGATTGAGGGTGCTCGTCTCCAGCTCTTGGGCCTCTTGATGTGGGAATTATGTTGGAAGCTCCTGGGTTTCTTTAGTTGAACACGTCTTGTTTACTTACCAATCAACACGAGCTGTGGCAGTGGAGATCGATACCTGGGTTGCCCCTTTTTTTTATATTTCAGCCTAAACTTCGGCGGTGTTCCTCCATTCTTTGTGTTCAGGATACATTCAGTGAAAAAAAGGATTGAATTCAATTTGAATTTTGCCGTCTCAGTGACTGAATTATCGTGCACTAACTTTTTATTTTATAGAGCATAGCAGAAGAGCCTATGGATACACGAAGGCCTAAGAACTACACTCAAAATGGGTTAGAAATACAAAATATACTTTTAGAATTTTTACATTACTGTCATTTGTAAACAAATTTAGGATATTTAGTATTTTTTTTCTCTTATGATTAACATAAAAGTACATATTTATATTGTTTCTCAACATTTTCCTTCCAAGGTTAACATCCACACACATGGATGTAAATATGCCTGTATATTTACATTTAGTCTGATACAGAACTGCCAGAGGTATTTTTAACGAAGCTTAATATATGTTCAAATATCTCACAGTTTTCACCTTGATTGGTGGCGTGTTTTGAGCGGCTTGACCTGAGTCACAACACAGTAACCGCCTCCACCTTCATTTAACTTGTAAAGAAGGTATGCTTCAGTAAACTAGGCATATGATATACTTCATTAAGCTGCTGCTGCTGCCGCTGAAAAATAGCATCATACTTCAGTATGCTTCAGCCGAGAGGAACTTCGGTGGTCTTCAGCCGAGAGGAACTTCGGTGGCCTTCAGCCGAGTGGAACTTCGGTGGCCTTCAGCCGAGGGAACTCGGCTTCAGCCGAAGGAATCGGCCTTCAGCCGAGAGGAACTTCGGTGGCCTTCAGCCGAGAGGAACTTCGGTGGCCTTCAGCCGAGAGGAACTTCGGTGGCCTTCAGCCGAGAGGAACTTCGGTGGCCTTCAGCCGAGAGGAACTTCGGTGGCCTTCAGCCGAGAGGAACTTCGGTGGTCTTCAGCAGAGAGGAACTTCGGTGGCCTTCAGCAGAGAGGAACTTCGGTGGCCTTCAGCAGAAAGGAACTTCGGTGGCCTTCAGCAGAAAGGAACTTCGGTGGCCATCAGCAGAAAGGAACTTCGGTGGCCTTCGGCAGAGAGGAACTTCGGTGGCCTTCAGCAAAGAGGAACTTCGGTGGCCTTCAGCCGAGAAGAACTTCGGTGGCCTTCAGCAGAAAGGAATTTCGGTGGCCTTCAGCAGAAAGGAACTTCGGTGGCCATCAGCAGAAAGGAACTTCGGTGAACTTCAGCAGAAAGGAACTTCGGTGAGCCTTTGGTGCTGGTAAAGAGCTCTTAATCAAAAGCACTGAAATTTCCTTCTCCCTCGGATCACACTTGATAAGCCTTCACTCTTCCCTATTCCTTGGCACTATATGACCCTTGCAGGTTTTACGCTTCCCCAAGAATATGTAAACAATAGTACCTGAAAATATTTGGAAGTGGAAAGAATAACTGTTATTGCTGTCAGGCTAGCTGCAAGAGGCGACCATCTTCAGTAATCTTCAATACATACGCTGATAGCTGCAACAAGCGACCGTCTTTAGTAATCTTGGATGCACTTTGATTTCAATGTCTGATATATATCATGGAGACACTCTGGCATCACAAATGATCCTGGTGGAGATCTGAGGGTTTCCTAGTTACACTGGTCCACCGCGTCCCTCCTGGAGGGAGGCAAGTGGAAATTTGAGTCGAATCATTCGCTCTACTCTCCCCTTGACTCAGACCTGATTCCATTCCATTTCTTAGGTTATACACAACTCTTATGGGTTTAGAGCTTCCGTACTGAATAGACCCCTACGTTGCCAAACGTGTTATGGATTTTTTTTTTTTTATAATTTGCCTATTTGTGATTACGCTTGGGCTTGGCTGTTGATCTGAACTAGCCTAACCTATTTTAAAATGAAGAATATAGTACTTGTCGAGATGCAGGAAACTTCTCGTTCCCTTTCTTGCTAATTTTCCTCCTAAGAATTTTTTTAATTAGGTATCCGCGAAGGAGGACCTTTGCACGTTCCACCTATTGGCAGTGCATAGATGAAATGCAGCGTAAATGACCATCGAGTATTCAGCTTGAACATTAACACAATATATTAGAATATAAATAAAGGGAACTTTAAATATTTCATATGCATAGAGGCTATGTTGGAGCAAAAGAAGCTTTGATACAAGGAAGGGCGTAATGGTTATGGTTGATCAAGGGGAATTTGAAACAATGAAGGATACAAGTTAATAAGTTGGTCAACATGAACCATGATTACACCCCCACGCCTCCATAGATTCTCCCACACCACTCTAGCCACTAGGGTGGGTCAGGGCGCTCACGCCACCCACCAAGGCATTACAAATGCGATTCGATGTGGTTCGCAGGTATTGTTCCGGCCCGGGTCTTGTCCAGTTGGTGACCCAGCAGTTACAGATGCCTTGTGTTAGGTAATGAGCCCCATCATTGTAATGGGCAAACTAATTACAACAAAAATGGGTTTGATACAGAGACGGATTAAGATTTTGTAGGCTCCTGGGTTACAGGTACTGTGAAGCCCCCAGTGATAATTGCAAAAGGAAAAAATAAGTTAAAGAAATATTAAATTTATTTTTAAAAGGTTAATTCAAACGTTTGTTTTGCATAATTTCTTGGAAACAAATTTCTCCAAAACATCAGTAAAATGTAAGTTAAGAGCCTCTCTGGAGGTCCTCCAGCTGGCGGAGGCCCCTAAAGCCCCTAAAGGCCCCTAAAGGCCCATAATGCCCATGTAATAATCCGGCCCTAGTTTGATACTAAAATGCTGAGAAATTGATCAAGTACTACTGTGTAAATATATATATATATATATATATATATATATATATATATATATATATATATATATATATATATATATATATATATACTTCAATGATACCTCTTAATTAACACGACCCATTGATAGGTCTCCCTCAGCTCTCGTTACCACTTTAGAAAAGAACTATGTATACTTGTGCATAAGAATTAACCACTGAGGTTTACAATAAGAACCTACGTCAGTGCCATCAAAATAATGAGATTGTAATAATGTTGATAGGACACACTTGCAACTAATGCTACATTTATCAGTGGAAATGTTTGGCTGTCCAGGAGCTTTGTCAAGCTTGAGACGTCTCTCTTTTTACCTAACAGTAATGAAGTTGACTTAGGACAGTGACCTTGTTTCCAAGACTATTGATTCTGGCGAGGACTCAACATGCTATTAAGACAAATCAATTACTAAAGTGCAATAACTGAAGAGAAAGAAACATTTAATTGGATTCCATCTGTCTTAATTCTTCATGAGCGCTGTGTGGCCCATTCGGGTTTGGTATTCCTTTTGATATAATTAATGATAAATATATATGCTAAGTAAAGAAACCATAGGCAGTTCAATTTGAACCTGATCTGCGTCAGATAAATCGTCATTTGGAAACTTAATACTGAATTCAGATGTTGAAACCCGAGTAGATATGTACCTCGTTATAACGAGCCTTGATAGGCATATTTGTAGACCAATTTTCTTTGCTTAATGTGGACGTGATAAGGTCGTAGTGGGTCACAGCACCTGGGAAATTTGAGGGGATTAGGTTTAATCCAACTCCCTGGATGAACAGCCCTACAAGAGCGCCGGAAGGGCAAGAAAAACGTAAAGGTAACATAAAAGAATCAGTCAGATACGTCAGATAAAAAAAAGTGAAGCAACAATAAAACTTAAGCAACGACAACGGTAGAAAAATAAAACAACTAAACAACAACGGTAGAAAAAAACTAAGCAACGACAACGGTAGAACATCAACGACAAAGAAACTGCAGTGAGACTCATCACAGTCTTCGTCCCCTCAACACTGTGTGAATACTACAAGTCATCAAAGGGCATTCAGCTGAGCACTAACAGGAAGCTCGTCAGTCTCTCGCTCGGCAGACGGAGGATCAAGTCTCCACCACGACTTGCGCTGAATGACCCAACAGGGTTTAGCACTTAACAGGAATTAATTAATATATTTTATTTACAGGAGAGCAAAACTTATTTCTAGGTCTTTTAATAAACACTAAATATTAACATTAAAATTTAATGGAAAAGGTAAACATTAACAAATGAAGCATACCAGATAAACTTGTTAGAATTAGAAAATATAAACAAGCAGTTGTATATCCCAAGTTGTATACCCCAAACAAGCAGTTGTATACCCCAAACAAGCAGTTGTATACCCCAAACAAGCAGTTGTCTACCCCAAACAAGCAGTTGTATACCCCAAACAAGCAGTTGTATACCCCAAACAAGCAGTTGTATACCCCAAACAAGCAGTTGTATACCCCAAACAAGCAGTTGTATATTTTACAAATAATGGAGAACAAGCAAGGATGAAAATGACAAAATCTGTCAAGTCTCACACTAAAAAGATGGGAGACGAGACTTCTTCTAAACTGTTGCTTCTGTTATTTACATAATAGTTAAAAATTTGTACCTAATAACTTACAATCAACTTTCATTAACACAAAAATATTGTTCCCGATAAATTTATTAGAATAGACGAGCGAGAGAGAGAGAGAGAGAGAGAGAGAGAGAGAGAGAGAGAGAGAGAGAGAGAGAGAGAGAGAGAGAGAGAGAGAGAGAGAGAGAGAGAGAGACCGAATTGGTCAATTAGGCCGAACTGCCCTGAAAATTTAATTTTTTCGCAAATTTCTTTAATAGATTAGTAGATATATTCTCACTGAATATGGTGTAAAAAAATATTTTGGTCACCAACCGTAACTTAGAAACCTCAACTATCCTAACTTAACGTAAGTTTTGTTAGGGAAGTTTCTACTGAATTTATCATACATCACTTTAAATACATTTAATATTACTTAAAATTTATGATATATATTTTTTTCCGGGATCAACAGACCAATTATCCAGACAAGACAGACCAACTCAAAATGAATTAACATTTAAGTTTACGAAAGTCACAGACAATAAATTAAAGAAAATTGATTATTATTCAGTGGGAGGAGGATTTTTTATTTATTGGCAGGAGACGTGGAAGATGAGTTTTAAAGTGCAACTACCTGGAGGGTCTTCCGGGGGTCAACACCCCCGCGGCCCGGTCTTTGACCAGACCTCCCGGTGGATCAAAGCCTGATCAACCCGGCTGTTACTGCTGGCCGTACGTACGAACCACAGCTCGGCTGATCGGGTACTGACTAGGATGGATAATGAGAACCTTCAAAACCAGGGATGCCAAGTCCATGTTGACACTTTACAGATCGCTTGTTCTATCTAGGCTAGAATATTGCTGCACACTAACGGCACCTTTCAAGGCGGGTGAAATTGCTGACCTTGAAAATGTGCAGAGAACCTTCACCGCACGCATAAGTGCGATAAACCACCTCAATTACTGGGAACGCTTGAAGTTCCTAAACCTGTACTTTCTAGAACGCAGGCGGGAGAGATACATTATTATATACACATGGAAAATTCTCGAGGGCTTAGTACCAAACTTGCACACAAAAATCACTCCCTACGAAAGCAAAAGACTCGGCAGGCGATGTAACATCCCCCCAATGAAGAGCAGGGGTGCCACTAGCACGTTGAGGGACAACACAATAAGTGTCAGGGGCCCAAGATTGTTCAACTGCCTCCCAGCATACATCAGGGGGATTGCCAACAAACCCCTGGCTGTCTTCAAGCAGGCACTGGACAGGCACCTAAAGTCGGTACCTGACCAGCCGGGCTGTGGTTCGTACGTTGGACTGCGTGCGGCCAGCAGTAACAGCCTGGTTGATCAGGCTCTGGTCCACCAGGAGGCCTGGTCACGGACCGGGCCGCGGGGGCGTTGACCCCTGGAATTCTCTCCAGGTAGACTCCAGGTAGGTATCTGTCCAGCTCCTTCTTGAAAACAGCTATATTAAAGTCAAATATCATCAATTAATTAGAAACACCTGACAAAAGAGAAAGATTTTGTTGTACTCATTGTATTATAAACTATGTCTAGCTGCAAGCACCAAAGTTTGGTTTCATAACCAAGAATCTCAAGTAAAATATATATATATATATATATATATATATATATATATAATATATATATATATATATATATATATATATATATATATATATATATATGTGTGTGTGTGTGTGTGTGTGTGTGTGTGTGTGTGTGTGTGTGTGTGTGTATCTGGGGAGACAAAAAAAATTATCCATGGAGACAAAGAAGGGAAATGTACGAAAGTATAGTGGTACCAACACTCTTATATGGGTGTGAAGCATGGGTTGTAAATGCTGCAGCAAGGAGGTGGCTGGAGGCAGTGGAGATGTCGTGTCTAAGGGCAATGTGTGGTGTAAATATTATGCAGAAAATTCGGAGTGTGGAAATTACGAGGTGTGGAGTTACTAAAAGTATTAGTCAGAGGGCTGAAGAGGGATTGTTGAGGTCGTTTGGTCATTTAGAGAGAATGGATCAAAGTAGAATGACTTGGAGAGCAAATAAATCTGTTGGGAAAAGAAGGCGGGGTAGGGGTCGTCCTCGAAAAGGTTGGAGGAGGTGGCTAAAGGTTTTGTGGGCGAGGGGCTTGGACTTTCAGCAAGCATGCGTGAGCGTGTTAGGAGTGAATGGAGACGAATGGTTTTTGGGATCTGATGAGCTGTTGGAGTGTGAGCAGGGATTGTGAAGGGATTTAGGGAAACTGGTTAGCCGGACTTGAGTCCTGGAAATGGGAAGTTCAATGCCTGCACATTAAAGGAGGGGGTTGGGATATTGGCAGTTTGGAGGGACTTCTAAACTATCGTATCTGAGCGCCACTACAAAGACAGTGATTATGAGTGAGGTGAAAGTGTTGAATGCTGATGAAAATATTTTTCTTTCTTTTTAGGTTTTCTTTCTTTTTGGGTCACCCTGCCTTGGTGGAAATGGCCGTGTTAATATATATATATATATATATATATATATATATATATATATATATATATATATATATTATTGTAACCACAAGCAAGTGGTATTTAATCAATAACAACACTGCGACTGGCAGAGGATTCGAACCCACGTTGTTTTACCCCTCCTCATGGTGAGCGAAAATTCCACGACGCTCTAACCCACGGGACCATGCAATCCCATAAGAATCACGCAATCAGCAGAGCTAGGTGTTGTACCGTGATCTTAGGACATTCGATGGTGTGGGTACTTCAGAGCTAATTTCATCCTCCTTCCCGTTTGGTGTACTAGTCTCCTCGAGCAGTATACTATATATTATTGTAACCACAAACACGTGGTATTTAATGAATAACACTGCTACTAACTCTGAAGCACCCATACCATCGAATGTGCTCGGATCACCGTACAACACCGTCGTGGAATTTTCTCTCACCATGAGGCGGGCTAAACCAGCATGGGTTCGAATCCTCGACTAGTCGCAGTGTTGTTATTGTGTGTGTGTGTGTGTGTGTGTGTGTATATATTATATATATATATATATATATATATATATATATATATATATATATATATATATATATATATATATATATATATATAATTTTGCAAAAGATCACAGTAAACAGGTGATATCAAAATATGCAAGACAACCATGAAAACTTGGTTGATATGCCTTCCTTTCTTAAGAATTTTAATATCAAAGTTGTATTTAAAAATCTTGATACAGTAAAAAGACTTTTGATAAAAAATTCCCCCCAAAATGCTGACGGATGTCTATAAGATTCCCTGTAAAATATGCGATAAAGTTTATTATGGTCAAACTGGTAAAAGTCTTGAACTAAGATTAAAACAACATAAATATAGCATTAGAACTGGACAAGATTCTAATGCTCTATTTATTCATGTGAGAGATTTTAACCATCCAATTGATTTTCAAAATGCTGAGAAGGTTGTATCAAGCAAGTCCATGGTTGAGAGGAATATAACAGAATCATGTTTCATTAAAAGCAGTTTTGAAAATAATATGAATATTTCTTTTGGTTTATATAAATTGGATTCATTTATAATTAATAAAATTTGGGAAGAATTTAATGATAAATTGGACTAATCTTAATTCTTGGGAAGAGTTTCAGGTCCTTTCTTATGTTCCTCTTCACAGAGTCGTGAGATGTTACGCTACTGTGAGGTGTTGTCTTTGTTAGTGTGATGTGACTGTGAGGTGTATTCTGCCCCTTTATAAGCCTTCTTGTCATGTTTCCTTTTATAGTTCCTTGATAATGTGAGTAGTCACGAAAGCGCTTGGAATTCTTCTATTTTTCATAGTGGTTGTCTTGCATATATATATATATATATATATATATATATATATATATATATATATATATATATATATATATATATATATATATATATATATATATATATATATATATATATATATATATATATATATATATATATATCTCGTGCCGAATAGGTAAAAACTTGCTATTTTAGCTTAAATAGCAACGCTCATCCTGCCGAATAAGGCAAGCGAAAATTTGTGTATGCAATAATTTCGCAAAATTAATTTTGAACCTAACGAAAAAAAAATATTTTATTGTGTTTATTATTAAATTGCTGTAAACTTATCTAAAATATATTTAGTTGGATTAGGCTAAATTAAATTGCGCTTGTTATAATGTTAGGTAAGTTTTCTAAGGTTCTTTTGGTACAAAATTATTATTTTTTACATTAACATAATTTTGGTACAAAATTATTAATTTTACATTAACAAATATATCTTTAAACGTATAAGATAATTTTTTAGAAAGGACTTAATTTTAAATGAGTTCTTGCTAATTGACCAGTTTACCTATTCGGCACGACATACATACAACATGCATATATATATATATATATATATATATATATATATATATATATATATATATATATATATATATATATATATATATATATATATATATATATATATATATATATATATATATATATATATATATATATATATATATATATATATATATATATATATATATATCGAGGGAACAGACTACGAAGAGATTTGAGCTTTTACAAATTCTAAAATGTGTTATACTCAAACAACTATTTTAAAGTTAAAATCAAATTAATAATGCAAAACAGCAGCACGAGACCGAGGCAAGAGCTGCAACACTTACGTGGGTATAGTTTTCTCCAGTTACGGAACACTGGAAAAGACTCTCCACTTAATTAAGTTGACAGCAAAATAGCATTTGATAAACTGTTTTTACACGAACTTTGCATATAGAGAGGCTGTTTGTGCTGCTGTAACTCTGACATTAATTCACAGGACTACTAGTTACGTATGGACTACCGAGGGCTTAGTAGTAATGATACAAATAGAATTAAGGGGTAGCTAGTCCTCAGCTGATAGTCTCGATACAGACCGTAAGGCATTCGATTAATAAAGCCCATTCTACAAATCTACTTACATTGAGTTAATTTTATTCATCTACCACCTATATCGTCATACATCTCCTGGTCCCTACCATACATTCACTGACCCTTTGAGACGCAGTTATCCTGGTTCGTGCCGTTGATATACAAAGCTCCTTGGTGAAGAAATAGACATGTGCAACATCTAGGTATCTTTAGTTGAAGACGTCTCACCAACCAGTGGCTTTATCAATACAAGGACATGATTTGAAGAATGTGGAATTATATGCAAAAGATGAGGTAATCAGTCCCTCAGCCTTGGAGTTGAAGAGCACCGTAGTCTTGAAGATTCTTCAAGACTACTGCGCTCAACAACTTGTATTGTGCTGATAAAGCCACTGGTTGGCGAAATATCTACAAATATACCCAAAATGTTGCACATGCGTCTAATTCTTCAACTTATCGGTATTGTATACCATCCATGTACAAAGCTCGAAGAGCAGAGTAACCCAGAGCTCTCACCAGTGTCCAACTCTGCCGAATATCAGGACAACTAGCTCTACCCCCTCTCGTTCAGAAGCAGAGCGCCAGCACAACCTGTCATTAGTGTCAACAACAAAAAGGGCCAACAAAAATATAGTTAACAGAAAATAAGAGCATAATGAGCTTATATCAAAGCTTTATGTTGGCCTCATAAGCTGTTCTTGTTGTCTTTCTATTACTCGTATGTACTACCTTCACTCTCTCGTGGTTGACAGCGTGAGGAACCCCAGGGTGACCTGAGTGGTCACTACCAGCATGAGGGGCCCCAGGGTGACCTGAGTGGTCACTACCAACATGAGGGACCCGAGGGTGACCTGAGTGGTCACTACCAACATGAGGGGCCCCAGGGTTACTTGAATGGTCACTACCAACATGATGGACCCCAGGGTGACCTGAGTGGTCACTACCAACATGATGGACCCCAGGGTGACCTGAGTGGTCACTACCAACATGAGGGGCCCCAGGGTGACCTGAAAGGTCACTACCAACATGAGAGAGAAATCCAGTGAGAAGCAGTCGAGATGGGCACAGTCAGTGGACACGATGGTCATATCCATGACCTAAGACTTTCCAACCTGCTACCAGAGTATATCAGAAATACCGAAAAATAATTTTAGCGGAAATTTAGAAACAACGAACTTTTAACGTCAGACCAGATTGGCTGTGATGCCTATGCAAGCCTGCGGGCCGCTAGCAGCAACAACAACCTGGTTAATCAAGCCATCAACAAAGAGCCCTAGCCTCAGGCCGGGTTGCTAGAGTAAACCTTTGAGACAGACCACGGAGGAGGCGGCAAGGTGGAATATTTAATTTTTCTAATTTTAATCAAGGGAAAGCTGTAAACCCGCAAGGGTTTTATAGCACCTGGGAAAATTATTATTATTATAATCAAAAGAAGCGCTAAACCACAGGGATTATACAGCACGGCAGGGCAGGACAGGATGCAGGGAGAATGGATTGTAAGAGGGAGATGGATGATTAGTAGGGTATGGAGTGCAGCAGGATGGTGGATAGTGCAGGGATAGAGGGTAGCAAGAGATCGAGGTAGAAGGAACTGAGGGAGGTGCTAGAGGTATAATCTTCAGAGTTTGTGTAGTAAGTCAGTTTCTGTCAAAAAGTCAATGAGAGAGTCAGAATTAAGGAGGGTCCATCAGCAAGAAGGAAGGTAAAGAAAGGGCCGCAGGCGAAGACACCGTTGAGTAAATTCTGCGTGCTCGTTGATAGAGTGGGCAGTCCAACAGAATATGTCGAACAGACACTGGAACCTGACAATGCTCACAGAGAGGGGCAGGGAGCCTCTCCATGAGATACCCGTGAGTAAGACGAGTGTGGCCGATGCAAAGACAGGAGAGTGTAGTCTCCCGACCTCGACATTGGTGACAAGAAGAAGACCAGAAACCTATACTCGGTTTAATAGAATGAAGTTTGTTATTTAGCAGGTCAGACCAGCGTTGTTGCCAACGGGTGCGAAGGTGGGTAGCATTGACCGCAAAATAGTCCGTGAATGGAACACCTCTATATGAAACTGGAAGGTCATGTACTGCTGACCGCGCAGCAGTGTCTGCCTGTTCATTGCCCTGTACGTCAACATGACCAGGGACTCAACAAAAAACAATATCTTTGTGCTTGCTAGAAATACGGCGTAACCAAAGTTGGATACGTAGAACTTGGGGGTGAGGTGTATCAATTTTACGGATAGCCTGTAAAGCACTAAGATAGTCTGAAACGACCACAAATGGTGACACAGGCATAGATGCAATATGGATAAGTGCCACAAGAATGGCATACAATTCAGCCGTAAATATGCTAGCCGAGGGTAATAGATGCCCTCGCACGACACTGTCCGGGAAGACTGCTGCGAATCCGACACCGTCAGATGACTTTGAACCATCGGTGTATACTGCGATGGCATGGGAATGAGAACGGAAGTGGTCTAGAAAAAAAGAGCGTGAGGCTGCCGTAGGTAGTTGGGCTTTCGCGCAAGGTAGAGGAATAGAACAGACACGGACAGCAGGAACTTCCCAAGGGGGTAGGGGAAAGGGAGATGTCACATGAACGTATAAAGGTGGTAGCTGAAGGGAAGACAAGAGTGAATGTAGACGAAGAGAAAAGGGACGAAGTAAACAGTGGCGACGGACAAATAAAGAGCGCCTACTAACATCTGTGACAATCCTATACATGGAAGGATTGCGGAGATCATGGGAGCGAACATAATAGTGAATGCAATGTGCATCACGACGATCGGACAAGGATGGAATGTTCGCTTCTACATAGAGGCTCTCAACCGGGAAAAAACGAAATGCACCAAGGCATAAACACAATCCCTGGTGATGTATGGGATTAAGGCTAGAAAAAGTAGCAGGGGAGGCTGCCAAATATATCTGGTCACCATAATCGAGTTTCGATAAAATTAGGGCTGAATGCAGGCGGAGGAGAGTGCTACGATAAGCCCCCACGAAAGATATGCGAGGGTTTTTAGGAGGTTCAGCCGGCTATGACAAGTTGCCTTCAGAGAGGTAATGTGAGGTTTCCAGGACAATCGACGGTCAAACAGGAGGCTGAGAAACCTGACTGTATCACGTTCTGGGATACGTGAGCCGTATAGGTACAACGAATGATCAGAGACCACTGAACGTCTAGTAAACGTAATTTGATGAGTTTTGCCACTAGAAAATTTAAACCCGTGAGTGGTGGCCCAATTGGAAACTCGGTTGACGGCATGCTGGAGGGAAACTGCAATGAGGTGACAGTCAGCACCTGCACAAGCTATAGCAAAGTCATCCACATAAAGCGATGACCAAATGTTGGATGGGAGAACTGATGCCAGATTATTTATAGCAAGGAGAAAGTGTTGTGCTCAGAACACAACCTGGGGACACCTTCAGCTTGGACAGAAGTCAGGAAGCTCATTACTAACGGACACAGAAATGTCTTTCAGTTAAGAAAGTCTTAAGGAAAAATGGTAGATTGCCTCGGAGGCCTAAGGAGTTGGCCTGGGTCAAGATATTATACTTCCAAGTTGTGTCATAAGCCTTCTCAAGATCGAAAAAGATGGCGATAACCGAGTAGTTATTGGTAAAGGCATTACGAATATACGTATCCAAGCGCAGTAAGGGATCAATGGCAGAACGGCCCTTACGAAAGCCATATTGACTAGCGGAGATACTACTGTGCGTCTCTAAATACAACATCAAACGTCTATTAACTAGACGTTCCATCACCTTGCAAACTGCACTGGTAAGAGCGATGGGACGGTAGTGGGAGGTATCATGTCCCGTAGTACCCGTTTTGCAAAAAGGGAGAACAATAGCAGACTTCCACAGTTGGGGAATAACTCCTTGTGACCATATAAGATTAAAGAGTCGTAAGAGGACAGTAAGAGCAGACTGATGTAAATGCTGTAGCATACGAATATTATGCCATCTGGCCCACTGCCGATGATCGGCAAGCAGAAGTGTTGCCTCCAGTTCTTGAAAGGTAAAAGGCACATTATAAGATTCTTCTCTGAGAGAAGAAAAATCTAAGGGCTTTAACTCGCTGGCAGACTTAGAAGAAAGGAACGAGGAGCCCCTGAGAAATGCGGACCAGATGATTACCAATTTCAGTGGTAACGGCAAGAGGGTGTGCTATATCGACACCGGCAACCTGAAGAACAGGAGCTCTGTCGGGGGAAAATTTACCACTCAATTTCCGCACTTTCATCCAGACTGCACTTATTGAGGAAGCCGAAGTGACAGTTATAACGTAATCTTGCCAGCAAGTGCGTTTAGCGTCATGTATGACACGGCGAGCAATTGCTCTCTTCTCCTTAAAATCAAGGAGTCTCTGTGGTTCTGTTATACCGATACCTGCACCACGCAGCGCATTTCAAACGTACTGCCCGAGCACAAGCAGGAGACCACCAAGGCACGCACTTCTGAGGATGCATTGAGTTTAGGGGATAGAATGTGAAGCTGCCGTGAAGACGGAGGACGAAAAGAGATGTAAAACCTCATCAATGGAGGACGAGGAAAGAACCTCATGAAAGGCAGTAAGATGTGCTTAAAGGTCCCATTTTGCCCGGACAAATTGCCAGCGTGGGCTACGAGGAGGTGGAGAATACGAAGGGGACCTAAGGATGATTGGAAAATGATCACTATCATGTAAGTCCGGGAGGACAGACCAGGTGAAGTCAAGGACAGTTGATGAAGAGCAGATGGAAAGATCGATGCAGGAAAAAGAATGAGTTCGGGGATCAAAATGGGTAGGAGTACCCGTAATTAAAACATGGAGGAGAAAGTGAAATGCCTCAACTGAACTCCATGGAGTCACAGTGCGACCCTCCCGAAGAAAATAGTGTGCGTTAAAATGCAAGTAATAGAAGGGGTGGCGGCAAGGAAGAAACCAGAAAATCAACATTTGGGATGACAATGCTCGCGAAGGGAGAGATATAAAGAACAGAGTGTATACCACTTATTCAAGTGGATACGCGCTGCAGTGTAATGTAGAGAAGAATGAACATAGAGCTGACGGCATGGAACACCAGTGCGTATATGAAGAGCACTTTCGTTAAAGGTTCCATAGGAAAAAGGATCCGATGAATACAACAAATCATAGCCTGAAAAGGGCTGGATAACAGAAGTTACAATTTGAGTTCTTGCAAACAGACACCAACAGGGGAAAACTGGGAGAGCAACACCTGAAGCTCACCCAGTTACCCTGAGGCCTCAGATATTCCACTGCAAATAAGCCATGATTTATGGAAAAGACATAAGTCGAAGTCAGAGGTATCTATGGACTAGGGTTAAAAAAAGTCCACGTGTGGAGCAGCGGAAGATCTGTAATCAAGAAGGAGTGGGACGCTGTGAAGGAAGGAGAGGGAGCGGAGAAAGAGAGGAGGGAACCGGAGGTGGAGCGGTGTCCATCAACGGTTCAGTTTTGCAATAAATCCTGCAATGCCTCAGCGTTTCAGGAGTCATAGATGCAGGATGTGGGACCACATTAGAGATGAAAGGAGGAGGAGTGGAGCGATAATCTGGGAGACCATAGACAGGTACAAAAGTAGAGGGCGTGGGGATGGAAGAGGAGACTGTCGAAGGGGCTTAGGAGGGGACAGGAGTGGAAGCCTGGGGCAGGGCATCGGAAGGAACGTGGGAGGGACAGGGATGAAGACATTGAAATGGAGGAGGATGAACCTCCACACATTACAAACAGTCGGAGGTGAAGAACCCGCAATGGGATTTTCGGACTTATGAGAAGGGCGCTGAGGTTTAAGTGGTGAATGAGCGTGTAGACACAGAACTGTGTGGTGGTAGGGGAGGGAAATGTGGACAGTATGAGATGCCGAGGTAGGGACCTCGGAGCCAAAAACAACAAGGATTCGAGACAGGGGTGACAGAGGATGGGGCAAGCACGGAGGAAGCCGAGGAAGTTGGGACCCCACAAGTGGGGCGATGTTTAGCAATGTGAGAATAGGAAATACAGGGAAGTCTCCCTTGAAGGCGTATATGAGAGACGGCCATAGCATATGAGAAGCCTTCCGCCTCATTGAGACAATGGATTTCCGCTCATTCAGGTAAACCTGACAATGGCGAGTACGATGGATGTCCTCATGACAGTTAAGGCAAGAGGGAGATAGATTACAAGAAGGACTGGCATGGTCGTCGGCACCACAGACTGGGCATTCGGCCATGAACCTGCAATATTTCGCTGAATGACCAAAACGCCAGCAGTTTCTACACTGTTGCAGTGTAGGGGTCACCTTTCGAACTTGTAAACGTTGACCTTCAATGTAGACCGAAGGTGGAAGTTCACGGCTGTCAAATGTTAAACGAGCTATATTGCAAGGATAACGTCTTCACTTATTGGCAGGGAGGACAAAGTGTCAACTTTAAGGATAGGGAGTTCTTGGAGCTTAAGCTGCTCAAAATGTCATCCCACATGTCTGGAAATTCTGTTGAACAATGGTGTGGGTAAAATGACAGTACCACTACAAGAATTGAGAGAATGATGATTGTCAATAGTGATAGGAATAGTATCTATGGTCGTAAGGAGGGAAAGATCACGAGCAAGAGGTACAGGGGTATTAGAGTTGTCCGAAGAGTTGTCCATTAACGAGGTAACGTCAGAACTAGGTGCAGTATCAAGAAGGGCCAGGGTAGGTTCACGGATTAGGGCATCCATGGTTAGGTTACTTCTTTCTTATTGTTTTTTTTAAAATAAAATAAAAATAAAAAAAAAAATAAAAAGAGGGGGAAACATGGAGGAATAGCTCCTAGGAGGAATGAAAGGGGCGTAAATCCCCCCTCCATGCCCAAGAGGACCTCAACACAACAAGTAGTGCAGATGCTGCATGGAACCCGTGCCATACCCTACCCTTTATGCCAGTAAACCAGCAATCCGGGATAGCAACCTCACATCCACCGAGCCATCTCGGCGGACAAAGAGAGCAGCAGGATATCCACCACAAAGCATACCGCCTTCGGCCACCACCCCCGGAATCCGAAAGGTGGCCTCCAGAGATACACCCATCGCCCGAAAGATACCCAAGGCCACCCCCCGGGAGACCAGAGATGGATCGGGACATCCCCATTCGATCCAGATCCTACGGCAAACTACACCACCGCCAAGAACCTCAACGGAATGGAATGGACCACGATACCCTTCCCCCTACCTAGGAACTAGAATGCTTGTGGAGAGAAGCTCCCAGGGTAAAAATGGTAAGGAAATAAGGGAGGGATGAGGAGGAAAGGTAAAAAAAGGGAGGACGGAGGAGATGGGATAGGGGAGGGGGAATGGGGGGTAATTATGTTCGGTCTGATGAAGAAGACCAAAAGGTCTAATTCCTCAGACCAAGAGCCTCTTCACCACGCCAAGGAGCCCCCCTTGAAGAGGAGCACCTGGGAAAAAGAGGGTGGCAGTGAGGCTTAATTCAAGGGAAGGATAAATCCAGTTCCTTGGATCAAGAGTCCATCACCAACATCAAGGAATGTTCCCAAAGGGACGGCAGTAGTGGAGTAAAATGAGAGAAACGTAGTGCACACACAAGGTTGTCTTTAAAGACTTAACTACAGTCTGGCTGCCTCGACTTTTGTCTAGAGAACAAGAACAATATAGCAGAAGACTTTCCTGACCCTCCATCCCCTCCCTCATTCTCCATAAAAAGCAGGTACCTCTGTAAGCTACTTCGCTTTACGGCACTTCACTAGTGCACCGGTTTTCACTTATACCCATTCTTCCTTTATTCAGACTCCTACAATATATTCACTTCTCACTAAGCTAAGGACGGAAATATTTTAAGGTAATGTGTGTACTGTATATGCATTTTTTTTTTTAGGCCTAGGTCTATTGCTTACTTAACGTATGATAGTGTCAACATGTAACCGGGCTTTATATGCATTTGAAAGTGAAAAGACTCACTTTACAGATACCTGGCGCCTGCTGGACGTCACCCACCCATACACTCACTGATTCATTCATCTATATTTCTGAAGACTTTATAAACTAATATCAGTGGAGTAATCTCAAAAAAAGATTAGAACTAAAGGATATTATAAATGAAAAGAATCTTGATATAACTGAAATGAAACCAGATTGGAAAAACAGTTTAATTGTGGTGAATCTGACAGAATACAATGTGGTGAAAGGACAGTAAGAAAAGGAAGGACAAGGACAATAGAGAAGGAGAAGGACAAGGACAATAAGGAAAAAGGAAGAAAGGTCAATAAAAAAAGGAAGAACAAGTCAATAGAAAAGGAAGGAACAAGGACAATGAAAAAGAAGGAACAAGAGACAATAGGAAAAGAAAGAACAAGGACAATAGAAGAAGGAGACAAGGACAATGAAAGAAGAACAAGGTCAATGAAAAGGAAAGAAGAAAGGACAGTAAGAAAAGGAAAAGCAGTAAGGAAAGAGGACAGAAATGGAAAGAGAACGGACAATAGAAGAAAAACAAGCATAAAAGAAGGACAGCATAGAAAAGAGACAAAGGACATGAAGAAGAACAAGAGACAATGAAAAGAAGAACAAAGACAATGAAAAGGAAAGACAAAGACAATAAAAAAAGAAAGGAACAAAAAAAAAGTCAATAAGAGAAAGAAGGAACAGGACAATAAGAAAAAGAGACAAGAGACAATAGAAGAAAGACAGGACAGAGAAAAGACAAGGACAATAGAAAAAGAAAGACAAGGACAATGAGAAAAGGAAGACAAGACAATAAGAGAGAACAAGGACAATAGAAAAGACAAGGACAATAAAAAAGAGACAAGAGCAATAAAGAAAAGAGACAAGCAAGAAAAGAGGACAAGTAAGAAAAAAGGACAGGACAATAGAGAAAAAGAAGAAAAAGACAATAGAAAAAGGAAAGAAAAGAGACAAGGAAAAAAGAAGAGACAATAGAAAAAGAACAAGGGAAAAGGAAAAGAACAAGACAATAGAAGAAAAGACAAGGACAATAGAAGGAAAGACAAGGACAATAAAAAAGGAAGGACAATAGGAAAGGAAGGACAAGGACAATAGAAAGACAGGACAATAAGAAAAAGGAGACAAGGACAATAAGGAAAGGAAGGACAGGACAATGGAAGGAAGGACAAGACAGTAAGAAAAGACAGGACATAGAAAAGAGGAAAGGACAAGGAAAGGAAAAGGACAAGGAAAAGGACAAGGACAATAGAAAAAGGACAAGACAATGAAAAGAAAAGAAGAAAGAGACAATAGAAAAAGGAAGACAAGAAGGAAAAAAGAAAAAGGACAATGGAAAAGAACAAAGGGCAAAGAAAGAGACAAGTCAATAGAAAAGAAGAACAAGGACAATAAGAAAAAAAGAACAAGACAATAGAAAAAAGAAGAACAAGGACAATAGAAAAAGAAAGAAAAGGACAATAAAAAAAAAGGACAAGGACAATGAAAAAGAGAATGAGACAAGTAAAGAAGAAAAGAGACAAGGACAATAAAAAAGAGACAGGACAATAAGAAAAAAAGAAGAAAAAGGACAATGAAGAAAGGAAGAACAAGGACAATGGAAAAAGGAAATGAAAAAGGACAATAGAAAAGGAGAGACAAGACATAAGAAAGGAAGAACAAGAGACAATAGAAGAAGAACAAGGACAATAAAGAAAAGAACAAGGCAATAAAAGAAGAACAAGCAATAAGAAGAACAAGTCAATAGAAAAGAAGGACAAGGCATAGAAAAGAGACAAGGACAATAGAAAAAAGAGACAAGGACAGTAAGAAGAAGGACAGGACAATAAGAAAGAAGGAACAAGGACAATAAGGAAAAGGAACAAGCAGGACATAGAAAAAGAACAAGGACATAAGAAAGGAACAAAGGACAATGAAGAAGGACAAAAGGGCAATAGAAAAGAGACAAAGGACAATGAAAAGGAAAAGACAAAGGACAATGAAAAAAAAGAACAAAAGGACAATAGAAAAAGAGAACAAGGGCAATAGGAAAAAGACAAGGACAATAGAAAAGAAGAGAAAAGGAAGAAAAGGAACAAGAAAGAAAAGGAAAGAGAGGACAATAGAAGGAAGAAGGAAAAGAAAGGACAATAAGAAAAGGAAGGACAAGGACAATAGAAAAAGAGAACAAGACAATGAGAAAGAAGGAAACAAGAGACAATAAGAAAGAAAGTGAAAGACAAGGACAATAGAAAAGGAACAAGGACAATGGAAAAAAGGAAGGAACAAGGAACAATAGAAAAAGAAGCAAGGACAATAAGAAAAAAAAGGAAGAAGACAAGGAACAATAGAAAAGAAAGGACAATGAA
Organism: Cherax destructor; assembly: GCA_009830355.1. NCBI lineage: Eukaryota > Metazoa > Arthropoda > Malacostraca > Decapoda > Parastacidae > Cherax > Cherax destructor. The sequence continues at coordinate 210,609 of WNWK01001819.1, forward strand.
GACAAGGACAATAAAGAAAATGAGACAAGGAGACAATAGAAAAAAGGAAGGACAAAGACAATAAGAAAAAGAACAGACAATGAGAAAAGGAACAGACAATGAAAAGAAGAACAAAGGACAATAGAAAAAGGAAGGACAAGGACAATCATAGAGAAAAGGAAGGAACAAGACAATAAGAAAAGAAGGACAGGACAATAGGAAAGGAAGGAAAAGGACAATAGAAGGAGGACAAGGACAATAAGGAAAAGGAAAGGACAAGGAGACAAGAAAGGAAAAGTGAAAAAAAAAGGACAAGGAAAAAAGAAAAGAACAAGGAAAAAGAAAGAACAAGGACAGATAAAAGAGAGACAAAGGAAAGAAAAGGAACAGAGGACAATAAGAAGGAAAGAAGTGAAGACAGGACAAAGAAAGAGACAAGGACAATAGAAAAGAGGAAGGAACAAGAAAAGAGAAGAAAAAGGCAAGAAGGAACAAGAGACAATAGAAAAAGAAGGAACAAGGACAATAGAAAGAAGACAAAGGACAATAAGAAAAGAAGACAAGGACAATGAAAAGAAGAACAAAGACAATAGAAGAAAGAAGGACAAGACAGTAAGAAGGAAGGACAAAGGACAATGGAAAGGAAAGGACAAGGACAAGTAGAAAAAGGACAAGGAAAAAGAAGACAAGGGACAATAGAAGAAAGGAACAAGGACAATAGGAAAAAGACAAGGCAATAGAAAAAGGAAGGAAAAAGGACAATGAAAAGGAAAGGGCAAGGGCAATAAGAAGGAAGGACAAGGGCAATAGAAAAAGGGAAAGAACAAAGGACAATAGAAAAAGGAAGGACAAGACAATAAAAAAAAAGAAAAGACAAAGGGCAATAAAAGAAAAAGAAAAACAAAGGACAATGAAAAAGGAAAAAGCAAGACAAAAAAAAGAAGGAACAAGAACAATAAGAAAAAAGAGGAAAAAGGACAAGGACAATAGAAAAAGAAAGAACAAGGACAATAAAAAGAAAGAAGAACAAAGGACAATAGAAAAAAGAACAAGGACAATAAGAGAAAAGAAAGGACAAGGACAATAAGAAGGAACAAGGACAATAAGAAAGAGAACAAGGACATAGAAAGAAAAGAGACAAGGAAAAGAGAAGAGAACAAAGGAACAATAGAAAAGAAGAACAAAGAGACAATAAGAAGAAGAGACAAGGACAATAAAAAAATAGAACAAGGAACAATAGAAAGAAAAAAGGAAGAACAGGACAATAAAGAAAAGAAGGAAGAAAAGGACATAAGGAAAGAAGGAAAGGGACATAAAGAAGGAGGACAAGGAGAGGAAGGGAAGGACTGGCAATACTGATAATCTCGAAGGTATGGAAACTGAAATTAAAAATACTGAAAAATTTTAAATTTCGGGGGAGGGGGGGGGGGGTGACAGTACGAAATAAAGATGAGAAACTCTTAGCGATAAATACACACAACTCTTCATTTAAAAATGCATGGGAAAGAAAGAGCTCACTAGGATAAACGAGGGAGCGCATAATATCCTTAAGGAACTATTGATGAAAAGTGACAGTGATAAGGAAAAGTTATTCCACTCAGAGATTTTAACTATATGGAAATAAACTGGACAACCTTTAAGATGAACTCTAAATAAATGGTCACATATAATAACGCTTTTTATGCATCGGCATAATAATGTAGCAACAAGAAAGAGGCAGCAACACACCGTCAGTGAGAGGCAGCAACACACCGTCAATGAGAGGCAGCAACACACCCGTCAATGAAGAGCAGCAACCACCGTCAATGAGAGGCAGCAACACACCGTCAGTGAAGGCAGCAACACACCGTCAATGAGCAGCAACACACCATCAATGAGAGGCAGCAACACACCATCAATGAGAGGCAGCAACACACCGTCAATGAGAGGCAGCAAACACCGTCAATGAGAGGCAGCAACACACCATCAATGAGCAGCAACACACCGTCAATGAGAGGCAGCAACACACCATCAATGAAGGCAGCAACACACCATCAATGAGAGGCAGCAAACACCGTCAATGAGAGGCAGCAACACACCAGTCAATGAGAGGCAGCAACACACCGTCAATGAGAGGCAGCAACACACGTCCTGAGAGGCAGCAACACACCGTCAATGAGAGGCAGCAACACACCGTCAATGAAGGCAGCAACACACCATGAGAGGCAGCAACACACCGTCAATGGGGGCAGCAACACACCGTCAGTGAGAGGCAGAAACACACGTCAATGAAGGCAGCAACACACGTCACTGAGAGGCAGCAACACACCGTCAGTGAGAGGCAGCAACACACCGTCAGTGAGAGGCAGCAACACACCGTCAGTGAAAGGCAGCAACACACCGTCAGTGAGAGGCAGCAACACACCGTCAGTGAGAGGCAGCAACACACCGTCAGTGAGATGCAGCAACACACCGTCAATGAGAGGCAGCAACACACTGTCAATGAGAGGCAGCAACACACCGTCAATGAGAGGCAGCAACACACCGTCCGTGAGAGGCAGCAACACACCGTCAGTGAGAGGCAGCAACACACCGTCAATGAGAGGCAGCAACACACCGTCAGTGAGAAGCAGCAACACAACGTCAATGAGAGGCAGCAACACACCATCAATGAGAGGCAGCAACACACCGTCAATGAGAGGCAGCAACACACCATCAATGAGAGACAGCAACACACCGTCAGTGAGAGGCAGCAACACACCATCAATGAGAGGCAGCAACACACCGTCGGTGAGAGGCAGCAACACACCGTCAATGAGAGGCAGCAACACACCGTCAGTGAGAGGCAGCAACACACCGTCAATGAGAGGCAGCAACACACCGTCAGTGAGAGGCAGCAACACACCGTCAGTGAGAGGCAGAAACACACCGTCAATGAGAGGCAGCAACACACCGTCAGTGAGAGGCAGCAACACACCATCAATGAGAGGCAGCAACACACTGTCAGTATTTAATTTAATGTTTACACGAACAACGGAGGAAATTTCCAACATAACCAACTTAAATCCACTTGAGAAGAATGATCACGTTCTATAAGAAATAACCTATGCAGTGAAATATGACTTAGATGAAAAACAAACCCCATAAACAAGTATGATTACATTATAAGAAATGGTATTACAATGCTTTAAATCAGTAGTGTAGAGAAATTAAGTAGAACAATGAATATAAGAGAAATAATCTGTAGAAAGAATTCTGTCGAGAAAATGGAATTAAACGGTTCATTCAAAATAGGAACATAATAAAGACTGGTTAAATGGAAGGTGTTGGAGACCTATAAAAAAAAGGTGTGGGGGCTTGGAATCACTACAGGAAGGGAGCAGTCAAGAACCTTATCAAAGATTCAAGGAGGCTAGAAATGAATCTGCAAATGTAAGGAGGAAGACAAACTTTGAAAATGAAATAGTCAACAAGAGCAAGGTAGAACCAAACCTTTTATTGTAGTCTGTAAATAGTAAACTAAATGCTAGAGAAAAAATACAAAGAATTAATGATAAGTGTAAAAGCTCTGAGGAAGAGGACTATTAAATAAAAAGTGGCAGTGTGTTCACATAGGAAGGCATTTTTCCATGTAGGAAATTTTAATCCCAGGCAGACAGCAGAATTAGGGGATAATGAAATAACTAAAGAGGAAGCAAAGAAATTGTTTTTATGAGGATAGTGAGGCTCAGGTTAGGATGTGTAGGAGAGAGGGAGATTACTTCCCGGTAAAAGTAGGTCTAAGACAGGGATGTGTAATGTCACCATGGTTGTTTAATATATTTATAGATGGGGTTGTAAAAGAAGTAAATGCTAGGGTGTTGGGGAGAGGGGTGGGATTAAATTATGGATAATTAAATGCCAAATCTGAGTTGACACAGTTAATTTTTGCTGATGATACTGTGCTTATGGGAGATTCTAAAGAAAAGTTACAAAGGTTAGTGGACGAGTTTGGGAGAGTGTGTAAAGGTAGAAAGTTAAAAGTGAACATAGATAAGAGTAAGGTGATGCGGGTATCAAACGATTTAAATAAAGAAAAATTGGATATCACATTGGAGAGAGGGATTATCGAAGAAGTAAATGTTTTCAGATATTTGGGAGTTAACGTGTCAGCGGATGGGTTTATGAAGGATGAGGTTAACCATAGAATTGATGAAGGAAAGAAGTTGAGTGGTGCGTTGAGGTATCTGTGGAGACAAAAAACGTTATCCATGGAGGCAAAGAAGGGAATGTACGAAAGTATAGTGGTACCAACACTCTTATATGGGTGTGAAGCATGGGTTGCAAATGCTGCAGCGAGGAGGAGGCTGGAGGCAGTGGAGATGTCCTGTCTAAGGGCAATGTGTGGTGTAAATATTATGCAGAAAATTCGGAATGTGGAAATTAAGAGAAGGTGTGGAGTTACTAAAAGTATTTGTCAGAGGGCTGAAGAGGGGTTGTTGAGGTGGTTTGGTCATTTAGAGAGAATGGATCAAAGTAGAATGACTTGGAGAGCGTATAAATCTGTAGGGAAAGGAAGGCGGGGTAGGGGTCGTCCTAGAAAAGGTTGGAGGGAAGGGGTAAAGGAGGTATTGTGGGCGAGGGCTTGGACTTCCAGCAAGCATGTGTGAGCGTGTTAGATAGGAGTGAATGGAGACGAATGGTTTTGGGACATGACGATCTGTTGGAGTGTGAGCAGGGTAACATTTTGTGAAGGGATTCAGGAAACCAGTTAATTGATTTAGTTGGACTTGAGTCCTGGAAATGGGAAGTACAATGCCTGCACTTTAAAGGAGGGTCTGGGATAGTGACAGCTGGGAGGGACAATTCTCAGCTGTCGTATCTGAGCTCCTCTGCAAAGAAAGTGATTATGTATGAGTGTGGTGAAAGTGTTGAATGATGATGAAAATATTTTCTTTTTGGGGATTTTCTTTCTTTTTGGATCACCCTGCCTCGGTGGGAGACGGCCGACTTGTTGAAAAAAAAAAAAAAAAAAAAATATATATATATATATATATATATATATATATATATATATATATATATATATATATATATATATATATATATATATATATATATATATATATATATATATATATATATATATATTATATATATATATATATATATATATTATATATATATATATATATATATATATATATATATATATATATATATATATATATATATATATATATACTTATAAATATTCTTCTTCTTTCAACAAAACGGCCGTTTCCCACCAAGGCAGGGTGTCCCAAAGAGAAAAACAAAAGTTTCTATTTTTAACTTTAGTAATGTATACAGGTAAAGGGGTTACTAGCCCCTTGCTCCCGGCATTTTAGTCGACTCTTACGACACGCATGGCTTACGAAGGAAGAATTATGTTCCACTTCCCCATGGAGAAAGAGGAAATAAGAAGAACTAGTAAGAAAAGAGGAGAAAACCCAGAGGGGTGTGTATATATATGTGTTGTACATGAATGTGTAGTGTGACCTAAGTGTAAGTAGAAGAAACAAGACATACCTGAAATCTTGCATGTTTATGTGACAGAAAAAAGACACCAGCAATCCTACCATCATGTAAAACAATTACAGGCTTTCGTTTTACACTCACTTGGCAGGACGGTAGTACCTCCCTGGGCGGTTGCTGTCTACCAACCTTATATATATATTTTATTTATTTATTTATTTAGTCGTGCCGAATAGGTAACACTGGTCACTTAACAAGAACTCATTTAACATTAAGTCCTTTCTAAAAAAATACTCTTATACGTTTAAAGATATATTTTTTTCATTTATGTTTATGTAAAAATTAATAATGTTGTACCAAAAGAACCTTAAAAAAACTTACCTAACCTTATAATAACAAGCGCAATTTAATTTAGCCTAATCCAACTAAATATATTTTAGATAAGTTTACAATAATTTAATAATAAACAAACAATGAAATATTTTTTTTCGTTAGATTTTAGAATGATTTTTGGGAAATTATTGCATACAGAAATTTTCGCTTGCCTTATTCGGCAAGAGCGATGCTATTTAATTAAAAATAGCAAGTTTTTACCTATTCGGCACTATATATATATATATATATATATATATATATATATATATATATATATATATATATGTCGTGCCGATTAGGTAAAACTTGCGATTTTGGCTTAAATAGCAACGCTCACCTTGCCATATAAGACAAGTGAAAATTTGTGTATGCAATAATTTCGCCAAAATCATTCTGAACATAACGAAAAAAATATATTTCATTGCGTTTGTTTATTATTAAATTAATGTTAACGTATCTAAAATATATTTAGTTGGGTTAGGGTTAATTAAATTGCGCTTGTTGTAATAAGGTTAGGTAGGTTTTCAAAGTTTCTCTTGGTACAAAATTATAAATTTTACATTAACATAAATGAAAAATATATCTTTAAACGTATAAGAGAAAATTTTAGAAAGGACTTAATTTTAGATGAGTTCTTGCTAATTGACCAGTTTTACCTAATCGGCACGACATATATATATATATATATATATATATATATATATATATATATATATATATATATATATATATATATATATATATATATATATATATATTTTATATATTATTATATAACCACACTCAGGAGATTTCCTTCTAGCTGTTCCCAATTCCTCTCTGGGGACTCGACTCGACCCACAGGCCATTCGGATTGGTGTTGCTCTTCGCCTAGCCGCCCCCATACTCACCGAACATAGGTGTATTTGCGGCAGGGCGACTGCTGGTCAATTCGAACTTCATGGTCTAGTGTGTCACACATCAGAAGGGAAGTATGCTAAACATGAGGAGGTCAATGACATCATAAAGAGAAGCCTCGCCACAGCCCGTTGCCCAGCTCAACGGGAACCCCAAGTGCAGAGGTCTGATGGAAGTCAAAAGCGTCCTGATGGAGCCACCATGCTACCCTGGAAGGATGGTAAGCAGATTGGTTGGGACTACACCTGTGCTGCCACATTGGCAGACACCTACTTGCCACACTCCTTAGCCGAAGGGGGTGGAGCTGCCAGCCACAGGGAGACCCAGAAGACCCGCAAATATGAAGACCTTCCCTCTTGCTATAACTTCATCCCAATAGGGTCGGAGACCCACGGATCATGGGGCAAGTGTGCTCTAAAGTTTCTCAAGGAGCTGGGTGGAAAACTCATCATAGAAACCAAGGACCACAGGGCGACCAGCTTCCTCTTTCAGAGACTCAGTGTTGCGATCCAGAGGGGAAATGCCTGCAGTATTCTGGGCACGCGGCCCACTACCGGGGAGCTGGACGAAGTATTTGACATGTAGCTCTGAGTTGTCATCTATGTTGTTTTACTCACTATTGTATTCTTGTTAATGTATTTTGACAATGTATTGTATCTTGAAATAAATTTTATATATATTTAATAAAAGATGGGTTGGTAAGGGAAGTGGAATATTCAAATGCTTCAGAAAGACATCTAAATATTCTTCCTTGAAGCCTTTTTATCCACTTCTCCGAGGCTATGGGACCCCCAATTTACACCAGAGGTGGACCCCATTATATATATATATATATATATATATATATATATATATATATATATATATATATATATATATATATATATATATATATATGAGAGAGAGAGGGGGAGAACCAGACGGGATAGCACCTAATATTTTCAGGATTTCACAACACGAAAGTAAAATAACAAATACGTGGAAAATGGCATATATTGTGCCCATATTTAAAATCTACAGGCAGGTTTCCTTGACAAGTGTTGTAAAATTATTGGAAAAAAAGTCATTGGCAAAAAGTGGATTCAAAACTGCGAGAAAATCATCATACTGAATGATAAACAATTTGGTTTTTCGTTCTGGAAATTCGTGTATATCGAATTTATTAAGCTATTGTGATAGTTACGGAAATTGTTGAAGAAAGAAATGGTTGTCCAGATCATATTTACTTAGACTTTTAAAAGGTTTTGAGAGTTCCCCATGAAAGACTAATCTGGATACTGTAAAATATAGGAGGAATGAATGGTTAATTAATATTATAAGAGGTCTGGTGGATGTTGTAGTGTTAGAGTAAATGCGTTGGGGGATGTCTGTTCCTGCAACATGGGGCCTGCTGGCTGCCGTTTTGAGGTAGGAATTTGAGCAGAAGTGTCGAGAGCCGGCTGAGCAAGGGCGTGACTTTGTCGTTGATGTTTTCTCGGATTCCTCCGTGGCTGTGGCTGGGAAAGTGGCCCCTGGGTTACGTGATGCTGTAGCTCTGGACGAGGCTGCCGCTCAGTGGTCGTGGCTCTACTTGATGTTAGTGGCTGGACAACCGGAGGGTTTCCGCGCCGCTCTGACTCGGAAGTGCAGACGCAGCACTTTTTCCTAAATTGACATCAGGCGCTGAGGTGGTTGTACCTCTGGCACCTGAAGCACCTCAAAGGTTCTGGGTTGTATGTTCTAACCTGGTATTTTCCCCTCAGCAACCTAGATCCGGTCGAGCCGGGAGAGGTTCTATATGTTGTATCAAGACCTCTCTCGTATGTACTGTGCCGTCCTTCTTGGTTCAGAGCAGAACAGCTTTCAATGTGTTTTGGTTACTGTAGATTGCATCGAGAGGCAAGTCTAGCGGATATCACATTAGTACGCCTTTTGTCACTACTATGGATTTTAGCTTTGAGAACATGTGGTGATTTGAAGTCCTTCACCTTCTCCAGTACCTCATGGGACTGTTTCCAGGAGAGAGAATAAATTCCCCTTTCCGATTTGGGGACACTGATATCTTCATGCCATATTCCCTCTCCAGGCGAATTATAGCAGCATACAGGGTGTCGTGGTGTCCTTTGTTGATCAACCTGAATTTGTCTGTGGATGGTTTGGCTTGCCCGATCTGAAGCAAGGAAACGCTGGGATGGTACTTCCTGCCAACCTTCCCCATCCAGTACAAACCCGCACACAGAAAGAAAAACTTATGACGATGTTTCGGTTCGTTCTGGATCATTTACAAGTCGCATGGTATTTAGCTTTTTTGTTCCCATCCAGTATTTCTGTGGTTGGGATGGGCATATCTTGATCCATCCCCCTCCCATCCCTTCTCACTGGCCCGGCTGGTCCTGTAGGTGGTCTCACAACTGCTTCGCCAGAACTGCGCCCCCACATTCCCTCATCTGAGTCCTTGGAACATCCTCGTGTTCTCTTCCGTTCGAAAGCCATGATGTGCAACAGCTGTGCTCTGCGTGTACTGTTGAGTGCAGATATAAATAAAGTTCCGAGGACATTCCTTCAAGAATACTCAAAATAATGGATTCAAATTAGGTCGATTTAGAAAGGATTTTGAAAGAACTGGTTTGGAAACAGAGCAATCGATGAGTAAGAGGAGTAAAATTAATAAGAGAGAGACTGTAAATCCTCACAAGAGGATCTGGATAAACTGAATGAAGAGCTACGAGCAATACAAGAGTAATGATAAAAGGTTAGAAACATTAAAGAGGTGACAACCATATACAAGTACTTGAAATTACTTTAAAGAGAAAACAAAGATTCCTTAGGGATAACAAGAGGCCACAGTTGCATACTGAGGAAAAAAAGGAGTGGAAAGGTAGTAAAAACTTTTCTTCTCAAATGGAGTGGATGACCAGTGGATTGCATTAGAGGAATTAGTAAGTACAACAACGACTGGAAATTTTATATTAAAAAAAAACCCAGACCATTGAAGACCAGACACCGAGCATAATATTGCTACTGTAGTTATAAACACGAAATTTCACACACACACAAAACTATATAAACTCTGAGCAGATGTGGCAAAGCCAAGATTCAGAAGCAGGCCGAGTCATTTATAAACTTGTAATAAAGGTAGAATTACCGACAAATTATTAGGTAAAAGGACACAGATGTAACTAATGTGACATTTGACTGTGTCAACGTTGCCACAATAAAATGTTGCATTAGGTGCATCTGTGTGTGTTTACGTAACATTTATAAACTGCATGTACCTTTCTGGTCAGTGTTCGTTATGGCTTCACAGACATAAATTGCACTGAAGAATAGGACATGAATCAGTGTTTTTAAGTCTTCATTACAACACTGAGACCATCACTCCTTGTGCCAAACATTATAACGAAGGTTTGCGTTGATTTGTGTGTGTATTATTTACCCGTCAGCTAGTTGGTGCTTCTTCTTGTGCCCTAGACGGCAGTGCTCCAATGTCAGTACCACAGGTGAGTGCCAGCACAGGTGAGTGCTGGCACAGGTGAGTGCTGGCATGTGTGCTCCTGTCTGGGTAGAGTTCGCAGACTCTGGTAAATATTCAGAATACTTGAACTATATTTAATTCAATATTTTACTATGAAGAACTATCATTATTTAACCTCTTTACTGCAGAGCACCATCCTTCCCTAATAAATTCAATAAAGCATTTACTTATTGAGAACGCATAATATCCCTTCACGTGTAGTATCTGGAAAGTAGACGAGACAAGCAGATCATAATTTATGCCCGAAAAAAACTCTGGAGATTGCAACCATATCTGCACACCGGGATCACTCCCTACGAGAACTGGAGGCTCGGCAGACACAGCCAAATACTCCCAATGACAACCAGTGTTATACTGAGTTCACACAGAGAACTTAATTACGAATAAACCCCTGGTTGTCTTCAAGAAGGAAGTTCCAGTTAGTTCATAATCATGGCTGTGGAGATTACCCTGGAGTACGTGTGGCCAACAGCAACAACCTACTTAACCAGGTCAGGTCAGGTCTGGGACCGGGTCACAGGGCTGTAACCCACGGAATCGACTACAGGTAAACTAGAGTTAACTCTACCAACAGCCACACCCCCCCCCACACCCCACCCTCATATAATTACATTATTAAAACTCCCTTCCCCCACTTGTTAATCCCCCACACAACCACCCCACACTCCACCTACCACATTACTATCCTTCATCACCACCACGCACTACCTCCCACCCCACACTTCAACTATCCACCACTCCCCACTCTCGTGGGGAGGGGAAGAAGGGTGGAGGGGAAGAAGGGTGGAGGGGAAGAAGGGTGGAGGGGAAGAAGGGTGGAGGGGAAGAAGGGTGGAGGGGAAGAAGGGTGGAGGGGAAGAAGGGTGGAGGGGAAGAAGGGTGGAGGGGAAGAGCGCACAACATAACAGACTGGTGGAATAAAGAGCTGCAACAGCACACTCTCCCCTGACTACCTCACGCCCACTAACGCCCACCACCTCTCTTTTCCTCTCACTCCCTCCCTCCTCCTCTCATTCACTTACCCTCCCTCCCTCTTTCTCCCTCCTAGCCTGCCAACCCCACCTCCCTCCGTCTCTCCCTCGCCTGCTCTCTTTCCTTTCTTCATTCTCTCATTATTTCATTCCTCTATCTCCTCCTCTTATCAATCCACCCTCTCCCTCTCCTGTTCACCTCCCTACCTCTTCTTCCTCCTCTCTTCTTGCCCACCGACCCTCCCTCCCTATCTCTCTCCTTCTCTTGCTCCCTCACTTCCTACCTCAACACCACCACCCACACGGCTGTCAGTGGCTGGCAGCCCCCGACAGCCTTTCTGTACCTCAGAAATGTTCATTTTTTTTCAAACTGCATTTCAGACTTATCTCCCTCCTCCACAATGGACCTGAGACACTGACTTTACTGCGCAATACTTGGTTAAATCTACATAATGTAACCTACTTGTATACCTAACACATCAATGGAAGATTATTACTGTGTGCGTCTCTGTGTACATATGCTTGAAGTTTGCTTCAATTCCTGTTTGAGGGATTCAAAATTTTGTTTAGGTGTGAACAGGTTAAATGCTTCCTTATGACCTGGTACGGGAACATATTACTATGGGTTAAAGAGGCAGATCAACCAGGCTGTGATGGATATGTGAGGCAACAGGCCACCAG
>WNWK01001819.1:227500-247291 GCA_009830355.1 Cherax destructor
GGCACCCATATGCTGCAGCAATTATTTGGTTGATGTGCGCCTCAGGAGATGCGTTCGGTATGATGCTCACCCCAAGATCCCTTTCCTTGAGAGAGTTTTGCAGCCATTGACCTCTTATGCTGTACTCCGTCTGCTGTCTTCTTTGTCCTTCTCCAAGCTTCATAACGTTGTAGACAGCCTGTACTGTCTGCATAGACAGCCTCTACTGTCTGCCAGCTGAGTTCATGTTTTGCGCCATGCTAGTGCTACCACCTATAGACCTATAACCACTTCAGTCAGCGCCACCATGTTCCTTTCTCACTCACGCAGCGGCCTTCACTAGAGTAACAGGCCTTACTCTCCTCTCTCTCTCGCGGGCATGGCCCGCCGGGCCATGGGCACAAAATACACTGCCCGTGTACCCACACTTTATTACTAATAAAGTAAGAAGCCTCCTAAGCCTTATCATTGCATTCCCGCTACCAAGAAGACGCAAATAGCCCTCAATAACGTACGTGTGCGCGCGCGCGTGTGTGTGAAATACCCTTTAGTTCTAGGACTAGTCTCGTTGCAAACCTTTACACACTAATTTCTTGACATGCTTGACCAGGTGTGGTTCCATAGTGGCGCTGCGTACTCCAATGTAGATCTAACGTACACAGTGCAGTGTATTGAATGACTTCTTACTCTGGTGTCGAAATGCTATTCTTAGGTTTGCCATGTGCCCATATTTTAGGGCCTTTGCCCTCTCCCCTAGTGTGTACTCCTGCGATCTTCCTTGACCATCCCTAATATTCATGACTTTGCACTTGGTGGGGTTAAACTCCAGGAGCCAATTGTTGGACCAGGCTTGCAGCCCATCCAGATCCCCTTCTAGTCCTACCTGATCCTCGTCCACCTGAATTCTCCGCATTAGCTTCGCACTGTCTGCAAGCAGGGACATCTCTGAATCTATCCCTTCTGTAATGTTATTCACATATATATATCAGAAACAGAACTGGCCTTAGGACTGACCCTTGTGGGACGTTGCTCATCACAGGTGCCCATTCTGACACCTCATCACATAGCATACTCGTTGTTTTCTTCCTGTCAGGTATTACCTCATCCATTGCAGTGTCTGCTCCACCAGCCTTCCTGCTCCACTATCTATTGCACTAATCTCTTCTGCAAAACTAATATCTTCTCCTGTCATCAGTTACCTTGTAACTCCAGTAGGTTTGTGATAGAATTTTTCTCCCTGAAACCATGATGGTTGTATTTAAGTTCATTTCTTTCTAGGTGCTCCACCACCCTGATAATCTTCTCCATGACTTTGCATACAATACGTGTCAGTGACACTGGTCTGTAGTTTAATGCTGCCTGTCTGTCTCCTTGAAAACTGGGACTACATTTGCTGTCTTTCACACCTCAGGTAGTTACCCAGTTTTGATAAATGTGTTCAAGATTGTTGTTAGTGGCATGCACAGTGCCTCTGCTCCTTATCTCAGGACCCAGGAAGAGATGTTCAGTCCCACAGGTTTTGTGTGGTATTTTGGGTAAGACAAGTACATAAAATTATAATACAAGGAACCACAAAGGGATTGTACTCATCTTTTGATGCTGACGGTTCAGAACCACTCGCAGCCTCCCCTGAGGGTTCCGCCTTCGTAGTGCTAAGTACCCACGAGGACTGTGTGAAAGTTATGTACATGGATTAGAACATGCCTAAACACTACATATGCCACTGTTTCATGTTTCATACATGCAAGGTCATGGCCAAAATATTGCCTGCTTGTGGGTAATGGCTCACGAATAACGGCGTCTACTGGTCCGTCCCATCTATCCCTCCCATCCACCATTCTGCTGCAGCTGAATGGCCAACGACAGGACTTTGATAGGGACTTACCAGGGTGTATGTATCTGACCCCACAGTGACGCCGCACACGGTGGCTTGATTGCAGAGGTGAGATGTGATGCTTGAAGCCTCACTTCGTCTGCTGGCGTCGCCCGATGACTGGCACAGCACGAAACACGAACGCGATGTTGGCCACGAATCCTTCCCCTCAGGTACATACACACGCATGTTCACTCGTCAAAGCAATCTTGTTCTCGACTGTCTACTCTCTGCTTGACACACATCGCCTGACGAATATCACTGATTAGGCTGTAACAATTCACGGCAGGAAGGATGTCTGGCATCAGTGCACACAGGAGAGTTCTTCCTGGAGATTGTCAGTGCACGACACGGGAAACGCACTCGAAACCGGCCATAAAATGTTTGTTTCAACGCAAGGTGGCATGGGTGTGCAGTCTGGACACCGCGTGATTCGTCACATATTACCCAGCTGAAAACTTACTGCAATCTTCCCTTCCAGCATTCTGCACCCTCCATTCAAGAGATGTTCTGCTGACAAAGTCTACAGACGTTAGTTGCTAGCATTTGCTACTGATTACAATCAATGATTAGCGTTTCCTTGACTTCTAGACGAAAGCTGGAGGGAATAATGCCCCAAACTAAATCAACAAGTTCGAGGCAAATTATGCTAAATTTTTAATGCTCTGGGGAAACAGCAGTTCACACAGACTAACACACAAATGTTCAATCGAACTGAAACACTTTGAGAGAAGTGGTCTTGGGACGCCGTGACACCTGACACTAACACAATATTTGCTCAACCCAATCAAACCCAGCCCCTCCCACTCATATATTTGTCCAATCTCTTTTTAAAGCCACCCAAAGTCCTAGCCTCGATCACCCTACTCGGAAAACCGTTCCACGCATCCACAACTCTGTTTGAAAACCAATACTTACCAATGTCCTTTCTAAATCTAAATTTATATAACTTAAATCCATTAATTCTGGTTCTAACCAGATTCGACACCCTCAGTACTTTATTACTATGACCTTTGTTTATGCCCATCATCCACTTATACACCTCGATGATATCTCCTCTCATTCTACGTCTCTCCAGAGAGTGGAGATTTAACGGGAGATTCCTTATACAGTAAATAATTTTAGTCATTCTTTCTTTGTATCAATATGACAGTTTTCTTAACACTATACAGGCTGCCCAAAGAACATTTATCCCATATAAAGAAATTAGATCGAATAGAAATGACCCAAAAAGGATGAATAATAGGCTCAAATATCTTTTAGGGCAGAAGAAAGGAATTTATAGGCGTATCAAAAGAGGTGAGGGTCATCTTATGAATCAGTATATTGACATTAAGAGAGATGTTAAAAAGGGGATAAGAAAAGCTAAACGGGACTACGAAATTAAAGTTGCTAGGGATTCGAAAACTAACCCAAAAAGTTTTTTCCAGGTGTATAGAACAAAAGTTAGAGATAAGATAGGTCCTCTTAAAAATAATGATGGGTATCTTACTGACAAAGAGAATGAAATGTGCTCTATCTTTAATAATTATTTTCTCTCGGTTTTCACTCAGGAAGACACTTGTAAGTAAATTAGACACATATGCAACACTTGGGTATCTTTATTGAGGAAACGTTTCGCCACACAGTGGCTTCATCAGTCCATACAAAGGAGAATCGTGAAGAACAGGAGGAGTGTGAGGTTGTCAGGCCCTCAATCTTCAGACGATGTTGTCAGTCCATCTATTCAAGATTGATGGACTGACAACATCGTCTGAAGATTGAGGGCCTGACAACCTCACACTCCTCCTGTTCTTCACGATTCTCCTTTGTATGGACTGATGAAGCCACTGTGTGGCGAAACGTTTCCTCAATAAAGATACCCAAGTGTTGCATATGTGTCTAATTTACCAACTCGTCGGTTCTCTGAACCATTCATTCACAAGACACTTGTAAGACGTAGAATGAGGGGAGACATGATCGAGGTATACAAGTGGAAAATGGGTATTAACAAAGGGGATATAAATAAGGTCTTGAGGGTATCTCTCCAAGAGAGAACCCGCAATAATGGATTCAAGTTAGATAAGTTTAGATTTAGAAAGGATATAGGAAAGTATTGGTTTGGAAATAGGGTAGTTGTTAGGGCATAGTGGAGGGAGCTGTTAGGGCTTTAAACTAGAAATAAGTATTGGTTTGGAAATAGGGTAGTTGATGAGTGGAACAGTCTGCCTAGTAGGGTTATTGAAGCTAGGACCTTGGGTAGTTTCAAATTTAGGTTGGATAAATTCATGAGTGAGAAGGGTTGGATTTGAGTGGGACTCGCGCATGAGTGGGTAGAATTGTCAAAGCTTATTTCTTGGGTAGCATTGAAAATTGGGTTGAGCAAATATTCTGTTAGTGGGACGGATTGTGATGGACCTGCCTAGTATGGGCCAACAGGCCTGCTGCAGTGTTCCTCCTTTCTTATGTTCTTTCTTATGTTCTTATGTAGTTGATGAGTGGAACAGTCTGCCTAGTAGGGTTATTGAAGCAAGGACCTTGGGTAGTTTCAAATTTAGGTTGGATAAATTCATGAGTGAGAGGGGTTGGATTTGAGTGGGACTCGCGCATGAGTGGGTAGAATTGTCAAAGCTTATTTCTTGGGTAGCATTGAAAATTGGGTTGAGCAAATATTCTGTTAGTGGGACGGATTGTGAAGGACCTGCCTAGTATGGGCCAACAGGCCTGCTGCAGTGTTCCTCCTTTCTTATGTTCTTATGTTTCTTATGGATCGAGTAATAGCTCACCAATAGGAAGCAGAGGGTGTGCATAAATGGGGTTAAATCGGAGTGGGGATCTGTAACAAGTGGCGTTCCTCAGGGATCGGTTTTGGGTCCGTTGTTGTTTATAATATATATAAATGACCTTGACGAGGGAATTTCTAGAAATATGAGCAAATTCGCTGATGACACGAAGATAGGTAGGATAATCGATTCAGACGTAGATGTCAGTGAACTACAGGAGGATTTAGACAAACTCAATTCCTGGTCAGAAAAATGGCAGATGCAGTTCAATGTAGATAAATGCAAAGTTCTAAAGCTCGGGAGTGTCCATAACCCAAGCACTTATAAGTTAAGACGTAGAATGAGGGGAGACATGATCGAGGTATACAAGTGGAAAATGGGTACATAAGAACATAAGAACATAAGAAAGGAGGAACACTGCAGCAGGCCTGTTGGCCCATACTAGGCAGGTCCTTCACAATCCATCCCACTAACAGAATATTTGCTCAACCCAATTTTCAAAGCTACCCAAGAAATAAGCTTTGACAATTCTACCCACTCATGCGCGAGTCCCACTCAAATCCAACCCCTCTCACTCATGAATTTATCCAACCTAATTTTGAAACTACCCAAGGTCCTAGCTTCAATAACCCTACTAGGCAGACTGTTCCACTCATCAACTACCCTATTTCCAAACCAATACTTTCCTATATCCTTTCTAAATCTAAACTTATCTAACTTGAATCCATTATTGCGGGTTCTCTCTGGAGAGATATCCTCAAGACCTTATTTATATCCCCTTTGTTAATACCCATTTTCCACTTGTATACCTCGATCATGTCTCCCTCATTCTACGTCTTACAAGTGAATGAAAGGTATTAACAAAGGGGATATAAATAAGGTCTTGAGGATATCTCTCCAAGAGAGAACCCGCAATAATGGATTCAAGTTAGATAAGTTTAGATTTAGAAAGGATATAGGAAAGTATTGGTTTGGAAAAAGGGTAGTTGATGAGTGGAACAGTCTGCCTAGTAGGGTTATTGAAGCTAGGACCTTGGGTAGTTTCAAATTTAGGTTGGATAAATTCATGAGTGAGAGGGGTTGGATTTGAGTGGGACTCGCGCATGAGTGGGTAGAATTGTCAAAGCTTATTTCTTGGGTAGCATTGAAAATTGGGTTGAGCAAATATTCTGTTAGTGGGACGGATTGTGAAGGACCTGCCTAGTATGGGCCAACAGGCCTGCTGCAGTGTTCCTCCTTTCTTATGTTCTTATGTATATTGTCCAATGAGTCTATATCGCAATAATGGATTCAAATTAGACAAGTTTAGATTTAGAAAGGATATAGGAAAGTATTGGTTCGGAAATAGGGTAGTTGATGATTGGAATAGTCTGCCTCGTAGAGTTATTGGGTAGTTTCAAATTTAGGTTGGATAAATACACGAGTGAGAGGGGTTGGATTTGAGTGGGACTCGCACATGAGTTAATAGAATTATCAAAGTTTATTGCTTGGGTAGAATTGAAAATTAGGTTGGGCAAATATTCTGTTAGTGGGATGGATTGTGAAGGACCTGCCTAGTATGGGCCAACAGGCCTGCTGCAGTGTTCCTCCTTTCTTATGTTCTATGTTCTTAAGATATCACCCTATCGCATAAGAAATGACCAAAGTGACTCCTTATTAACGAGTGAGGACATAATTACACATCTGTAGCAGCCTACTCAAGACAACGATACCGGGATATACTTCCCCTACTACAAACTAGGGGAAATTGGGTCAGTTACAATACCCAGGTAAGTCCAGCCATACCCACACCTAATTACGTTAGCTGCAGTTAATAGGTAGGGGTGAGATTTGACTGGAATTACCAGTAGATCCCATGACATAAGAACATAAGAAAGGAGGAACACTGCAGCAGGCCTGTTGGCCCATACTAGGCAGGTCCTTCACAATCCATCCCACTAACAGAATAATTGCCCAACCTAATTTTCAATTCTACCCAAGAAATAAGCTTTGAAGATTCTATTAACTCAAGTGCGAGTCCCACTCAAATCCAACCCTCTCACTCATAAGAACATAAGAAAGAACATAAGAAAGAGGAACACTGCAGCAGGCCTGTTGGCCCATACTAGGCAGGTCCTTCACAATCCGTCCCACTAACAGAATATTTGCTCAACCCAATTTTCAAAGCTACCCAAGAAATAAACTTTGACAATTCTACCCACTCATGCGCGAGTCCCACTCAAATCCAACCCTCTCACTCATGAATTTATCCAACCTAAATTTGAAACTACCCAAGGTCCTAGCTTCAATAACCCTACTAGGCAGACTGTTCCACTCATCAACTACCCTATTTCCAAACCAATACTTTCCTATATCCTTTCTAAATCTAAACTTATCTAACTTGAATCCATTATTGCGGGTTCTCTCTTGGAGAGATATCCTCAAGACCTTATTTATATCCCCTTTGTTAATACCCATTTTCCACTTGTATACCTCGATCATGTCTCCCCTCATTCTACGTCTTACAAGTGAATGTAATTTAGGGTCTTCAATCTTTCTTCGTAAGGAAGATTTCTAATGCTATGTATTAATTTAGTCATTCTACGCTGAATGTTTTCTAACGAATTTATGTCCATTCTGTAATATGGAGACCAGAACTGAGCTGCGTAATCTAGGTGAGGCCTTACTAATGATGTATAAAGCTGTAATATAACCTCTGGACTTCTGTTGCTAACACTTCTTGATATAAATCCCAGTAATCTATTTGCCTTATTACGTACGCTTAGGCATTGCTGTCTTGGTTTAAGGTTGCTGCTTACCATCACCCCCAAGTCCTTCTCGCAATCTGTATGGCTAAGTTCTACGTTATTTAACTTATAAGTGCTTGGGTTATGGACACTCCCGAGCTTCAGAACCTTGCATTTATCTACATTGAACTGCATCTGCCACTTTTCTGACCACGAATTAAGTTTGTCTAAATCTTCCTGAAGTTCTATGACATCTATGTTTGAATCAATTATCCTACCTATCTTCGTGTCGTCGGCGAATTTGCTCATATCACTAGTAATTCCCTCATCAAGGTCATTGATATATATTATAAATAACAATGGGCCTAAGACTGATCCCTGTGGAACACCACTTGTTACAAGTCCCCATTCGGATTTAACCCCATTTATGCACACTCTCTGCTTCCTATTGGTGAGCCATGACTCGATCCATGACAGCACTTTTCCCCCAATGCCATGAGCTGCCACTTTCTTTAACAGTCTCTGGTGCGGTACTCTATCAAAAGCCTTACTAAAGTCTAAATAAACAATATCGAATCATGAATTTATCCAACCTAAATTTGAAAATACCCAAGGTCATAGCTTCAATGACCCTACTAGGCAGACTGTTCCACTCATCAACTACCCTATTTCCAAACCAATATTTTCCTATATCCTTTCTAAATCTAAACTTATCCAATTTGAATCCATTATTGCGGGTTCTCTCTTGGAGAGATATCCTCAAGACCTTATTTATATCCCCCTTATTAATACCCATCTTCCACTTATATACCTCGATCATGTCTCCCCTCATTCTTCGTCTTACAAGTGAATGTAATTTAAGGGTCTTCAATCTTTCTTCATACGGAAGATTTCTAATGCTATGAATTAACTTTGTCATTCGTCGCTGAATGTTTTCTAACGAATTTATATCCATTCTGTAAAATGGAGACCAGAACTGAGCTGCATAATCTAGGTGAGGCCTTACTAATGATGTATAAAGCTGTAATATAACCGCTGGACTTCTGTTGCTTACACTTCTTGATATAAATCCCAGTAATCTATTTGCTTTATTTCTTACGCTTAGGCATTGCTGACTTGGTTTGAGGTTGCTGCTTACCATAAGAACATAAGAACATAAGAAAGGAGGAACACTGCAGCAGGCCTGTTGGCCCATACTAGGCAGGTCCTTCACAATCCGTCCCACTAACAGAATATTTGCTCAACCCAATTTTCAATGCTACCCAAGAAATAAGCTTTGACAATTCTACCCACTCATGTGCGAGTCCCACTCAAATCCAACCGCTCTCACTCATGAATTTATCCAACCTAAATTTGAAACTACCCAAGGTCCTAGCTTCAATAACCCTACTAGGCAGACTGTTCCACTCATCAACTACCCTATTTCCAAACCAATACTTTCCTATATCCTTTCTAAATCTAAACTTATCTAACTTGAATCCATTATTGCGGGTTCTCTCTTGGAGAGATATCCTCAAGACCTTATTTATATCCCCTTTGTTAATACCCATTTTCCACTTGTATACCTCGATCATG
This sequence comes from Cherax destructor, assembly GCA_009830355.1. Classification (NCBI taxonomy): domain Eukaryota; kingdom Metazoa; phylum Arthropoda; class Malacostraca; order Decapoda; family Parastacidae; genus Cherax; species Cherax destructor. Next base: position 236,416 of record WNWK01001819.1, read on the forward strand.
TCTCCCTCATTCTACGTCTTACAAGTGAATGTAATTTTAGGGTCTTCAATCTTTCTTCGTAAGGAAGATTTCTAATGCTATGTATTAATTTAGTCATTCTACGCTGAATGTTTTCTAACGAATTTATGTCCATTCTGTAATATGGAGACCAGAACTGAGCTGCGTAATCTAGGTGAGGCCTTACTAATGATGTATAAAGCTGTAATATAACCTCTGGACTTCTGTTGCTAACACTTCTTGATATAAATCCCAGTAATCTATTTGCCTTATTACGTACGCTTAGGCATTGCTGTCTTGGTTTAAGGTTGCTGCTTACCATCACCCCCAAGTCCTTCTCGCAATCTGTATGGCTAAGTTCTACGTTATTTAACTTATAAGTGCTTGGGTTATGGACACTCCCGAGCTTCAGAACCTTGCATTTATCTACATTGAACTGCATCTGCCACTTTTCTGACCACGAATTAAGTTTGTCTAAATCTTCCTGAAGTTCTATGACATCTATGTTTGAATCAATTATCCTACCTATCTTCGTGTCGTCGGCGAATTTGCTCATATCACTAGTAATTCCCTCATCAAGGTCATTGATATATATTATAAATAACAATGGGCCTAAGACTGATCCCTGTGGAACACCACTTGTTACAAGTCCCCATTCGGATTTAACCCCATTTATGCACACTCTCTGCTTCCTATTGGTGAGCCATGACTCGATCCATGACAGCACTTTTCCCCAATGCCATGAGCTGCCACTTTCTTTAACAGTCTCTGGTGCGGTACTCTATCAAAAGCCTTACTAAAGTCTAAATAAACAATATCGAATTCTTTATCGTGATCAACAGCCTCAAAAGCTTTACTGAAGAAGGTTAATAAATTTGATAGGCAGGAACGGCCCTCGTGAATCCATGCTGGGTATCATTAATCAAATTATGGTTATCTAGATGGCTTCTAATAATATCAGCTATAATTGACTCTAGTAATTTGCCTACAATTGAGGTCAGGCTTATTGGGCGGTAGTTTGACGGTAGTGACTTGTCCCCTGCTTTAAAAATAGGAATTACATTAGCTATCTTCCACATATCAGACACTACACCTGTTTGAAGAGATAAATTAAAAATGTTAGATATTGGTTCACAGAGTTCCATTTTGCATTCCTTAAGAACCCTTGCAAAAAGCTCATCAGGACCAGGCGATTTATTTTGTTTCAGTCGGTCCAGCTGTTTCATAATCATTTCGCTAGTGACTGTGATATTACATAATTTATCTTCTTCTGGGCCTCTGTAAAAATTAATTACTGGGATATTATTAATGTCTCCTGTGTGAAAACCGAGAGAAAATAATTATTAAAAATAGAGCACATATCATTCTCCTTGTCAGTAAGATGCCCAAAGTTATTTTTAAGGGGACCTATCTTATCCCTAACTTTTGTTCTATAAACCTGGAAAAACTTTTGGGTTAGTTTTTGAATCCCTAGCAACTTTAATTTCATAGTCCCGTTTAGCTTTTCTTATTCCCTTTTTAACGTCCCTCTTAATGTCAGTATACTGATTTATAAGATGACCCTCACCTCTTTTTATGCGCCTATAAATTCCTTTCTTCTGCCCTAAAAGATATTTGAGCCTATTATTCATCCATTTTGGGTCATTTCTACTTGATCTAATTTCTTTATACGGGATAAATGTTCTTTGGGCAGCCTGTATAGTGTTAAGAAAACTGTCATATTGATACCTCTCTTCTTCACCCCAGTCCACAGTTGATAAGTGTTCTCTAAGTCCATTATAATCTGCTAAGCGAAAATCTGGGACCATTACTGAATTATCCCTACTATCATACATCCATTCAATGCTAAAGGTAATTGACTTGTGGTCGCTTGAGCCGAGTTCCTCTGTAATTTCTAAATTATTAACAAGGGTTTCCTTGCTTGCCAGAACCAAGTCAAGTAGGTTATTTCCCCTTGTAGGTTCTGTTACAAACTGCTTCAAAAAACAATCCTGAACTACTTCTAAAAAGTCGTTAGATTCTAAATTCCCTGTCATGAAATTCCAATCAATCTGACTAAAGTTAAAGTCCCCTAGAATTACTACGTTATCGTGTCTTGTGGCCTTAACAATTTCCTTTTCGCATTCTGTACGGCTGAGTTCAACATTATTAAGCTGGTAGGTGCTAGGTTTATGAACATTCCCGAGCTTTAGAACTTTGCATTTATCTACATTGAACTGCATCTGCCATTTTTCTGACCAGGAATTGAGTTTGTCTAAATCCTCCTGAAGTTCCGTGACATCTACGTCTGAATCGATTATCCTACCTATCTTCGTGTCATCAGCGAATTTGCTCATATCTCTAGTAATTCCCTCGTCAAGGTCATTTATATATATTATAAACAACAACGGGCCCAAAACCGATCCCTGTGGAACGCCACTTGTTACAGATCCCCACTCAGATTTAACCCCATTAATGCACACCCTCTGCTTCCTATTGGTGAGCCATGACTCGATCCATGAAAACACTTTTCCTCCAATGCCGTGAGCAACCACTTTCTTTAACAGTCTCTGATGTGGTACTCTATCAAAAGCCTTACTAAAATCCAAATAAACAATATCGAATTCTTTATCATGATCAACTGCCTCAAAAGCCTTACTGAAAAAAGTTAATAAATTAGTTAGGCAGGAACGGCCCCTGGTGAATCCATGTTGAGTATCATTAATCAAATTATGCCTATCGAGATGGCTTCTTATGTTATCAGCTATAATCGACTCTAATAATTTGCCTACAATTGAAGTTAGACTTATTGGGCGGTAATTTGATGGTAACGACTTGTCCCCTGCTTTAAAAATAGGAATTACATTAGCCATCTTCCACGTATCAGACACTACACCTGTTTGAAGAGATAGGTTAAAAATGTTAGTTAAGGGTTCACAGAGTTCAATTTTGCATTCCTTAAGAACCCTTGAAAAAAGCTCATCAGGATGATTCACCCAAAACCAAGCAAGTATCACTACGCATTTCAAATGATATTGAAATGCTGAGATATACGCTCCTTTGGGGCAAATTATATGAATAACAAATTTGTTAATCAACAGCCACTTTGGAATCTAGAACGACACCCCAAAGGGATGTCCAGGGAGAGGCTGCTGGACATCATGCTCTTAACAGATAAGTACCGATTTCTATATGTTGTTTCATGCAGGAAAGTGTACTTATCTAACCAGTTCTCCTCAGTCAGTCAGTGTCTGTCTGTCTGTCTGCCTGTCTGTCTGTCTGTCTCTGTCTCTGTCTCTGTCTCTGTCTCTGTCTCTGTCTCTGTCTCTCTCTCTCTCTCTCTCTCTCTCTCTCTCTCTCTCTCTCTCTCTCTCTCTCTCTCTCTTCCTTATCCATGTATATTCGTTTCTGGCTCTTCGGCTCATCTCATTTTCCTGGGTCCTATGCCTTATATACATTTCCCAAGCTCTAGAACATAAGAACATAAGAAAGGAGGAACACTGCAGCAGGCCTGTTGGCCCATACTAGGCAGGTCCTTCACAATCCGTCCCACTAACAGAATATTTGCTCAACCCAATTTTCAATGCTACCCAAGAAATAAGCTTTGACAATTCTACCCACTCATGTGCGAGTCCCACTCAAATCCAACCCCTCTCACTCATGAATTTATCCAACCTAAATTTGAAACTACCCAAGGTCCTAGCTTCAATAACCCTACTAGGCAGACTGTTCCACTCATCAACTACCCTATTTCCAAACCAATACTTTCCTATATCCTTTCTAAATCTAAACTTATCTAACTTGAATCCATTATTGCGGGTTCTCTCTTGGAGAGATATCCTCAAGACCTTATTTATATCCCCTTTGTTAATACCCATTTTCCACTTGTATACCTCGATCATGTCTCCCTCATTCTACGTCTTACAAGTGAATGTAATATTAGGGTCTTCAATCTTTCTTCAAGGAAGATTTCAATGCTAATAAGTATTAATTTAGTCATTCTACGCTGAATGTTTTCTAACAATTATGTCATTCTGTAATATGGAGACTCAGAACTGCTGCTAATCTAGGTGAGGCCTTACTAATGATGTATAAAGCTGTAATATAACCTCTGGACTAGCTTTGACCTCTCATAAGAACATAAGAATGGAGGAACACTGCAGAAGGCCTACTGGCCCATACAAGGCAGGTCCTTTTCAAAACCACCACTACCTAAGAATTTATTCCGTACTAGACACCAATCAAACCCAGCCCTCCCTCATTATTTGTCCAATCTTTTTAAAGCCACCCAAGGTCCTAGCCTCTATCACCCTACTCGGAAGATTGTTAACATAAGAACATAAGAAAGGAGGAACACTGCAGCAGGCCTGTTGGCCCATACTAGGCAGGTCCTTCACAATCCGTCCCACTAACAGAATATTTGCTCAACCCAATTTTCAATGCTACCCAAGAAATAAGCTTTGACAATTCTACCCACTCATGCGCGAGTCCCACTCAAATCCAACCCCTCTCACTCATGAATTTATCCAACCTAAATTTGAAACTACCCAAGGTCCTAGCTTCAATAACCCTACTAGGCAGACTGTTCCACTCATCAACTACCCTATTTCAAAACCAATACTTTCCTATATCCTTTCTAAATCTAAACTTATCTAACTTAAGAACGTATCTACAACTCTGTTCGAAAACCAGTACTTGCCTATGTCCTTTCTAAATCTAAATTTATCCAATTTAAATCCGTTATTTCTGGTTCTTACTTGGTTCGATATCCTCAGTATTTTATTAATATCTCCATTGTTTATGCCCATCATCCACTTGTACACCTCGATGATATCTCCCCTCATTCTACGTCTCTCCAGAGAGTGGAGATTCAATGCTCTAAGTCTATCTTCATACAGGAGATTTCTTATACTGTAAATCATTTTAGTCATTCTTCTTTGTATGTTCTCCAATGAATCTATATCCATCCTGTAGTAAGGAGACCAAAACTGAGCTGCATAATCCAAATGAGGTCTCACTAGTGATGTATAGAGCTGTAAAATAACTTTTGGACTTCTGTTGCTTATACTTCTTGAAATAAATCCTAGTAATCTGTTAGCCTTATTGCGCACACTTAGGCACTTAGGGCGAACCAATGGCTCGTTCTGGTCTTTCCATTGTTTATGTTGCCCTTGGGTACGAACTTCTGTCTCCCTGCACTTTGTGTTTACGTGATCGGTCATTTCATACTGTCTTTCCCTCCAGTTCTCTTCCTCACTGCACCTCGCACAGGAGTTTCCTCATGATTGTGTAGTCCCCTCTTTTGTAGTTTGGCTTCTCCTGTTCTCATTCTGCTTCCCTTTACACTGTTAACTCTACAGTGTAGTAGAAGCTCAGGACAACATGATTACTAACTCCGAGGGGCTTTTCATAGATGATGTCCCCAGTGTCTGAACTTCTCAAGGTGACTACGAGGTCCTGCCTTGCTGGTTCATCTCCTCTCTGATAGTATCCCTAACGTGTTGGTGCATGAGGTCTTCCAGTACCGCCTCCATCATCTCAGCCCTCCACGTTTCTGGTCCCCCATGTGGCTCCAGATTTTCCCAGTCAATCTCCTTGTGATCAAAATCACCCACAACTAATAACTTTGCCCTACCCATATGGGCCCTCCTGGCCACCTCAGTTGTGTGTCCACCATTGCTGTTACTCTCATCATACTCTTGTCTTGGCCTTCTGCTATTCTGTGGAGGATTATACAACACTGCAATCACCACCTTGAGAACCCCAGTCTGAGGTGTTCCTACCATGTAGTCCCTTCTTTCCCTTTTGTCCATTCCTTTCATCTCAAAACTCCACTGTTTTTTGATGAGCATTGCAACTCTTCCTTCCTCTCTGTTCCCTCTGAGTGAGAATATGTGTGTGTATGTGTGAGAAAGACAGACAGACAGACAGACAGACATACAGACAGACAGACAGACAGACAGACAGACAGACAGACAGACAGAGAGACAAAGACATAGAGAGAGAGAGAGAGAGAGAGAGAGAGAGAGAGAGAGAGAGAGAGAGAGAGAGAGAGAGAGAGAGAGAGAGAGAGAGAGAGTATGTGTACACTCACCTATATGTGACTTCAGGCTATCGGCATAGGTTCCACAGACTGGTTTAAGTCCTATCTTAGCAACAGGAAACAAATTGTCACAATCAACAAAACGGAATCAGAACCACTGCCGATAGCATGTGGAGTTCCCCAAGGTAGTATTCTGGGTCCCTTATTATTCCTGTGTTATGTAAATGACATGTCCATCAGTGTCAAGTGCAAACTCCTACTGTATGCGGATGACAGTGCTCTGTTAGTGTCAGGTAAAGACCCACAAGATATAGCTAATGTATTAACACTGGAACTGGAGTCCTGCAGTAAATGGTTAGTAGACAACAAACTATCATTACACCTCGGGAAAACAGAAGCCATACTCTTTGGCACGAAATATAAACTGAGAAGGGTAAATAATTTTAATGTCCGGTGTAATGGGGAACCCATCACTTCAGTTTCCTCAGTAAAATATCTGGGAATCCCCTTTGACCCATGCATGTCAGGAGAATTGATAGGGAACAGTGTAGTAAAGAAAGCGAATGCCAGACTGAAGTTCCTCTACAGACAAGCACAGTGTCTACCTACTGAGGCTCGCAGGACCCTATGTCTAGCCCTAATACAATGTCATATGGACTACGCTTGCTCTTCATGGTACTCTGCCTTGACAAAAAAGCTGAAAGATAAACTGCAAATCACCTAGAACAAAATGGTAAGATTCATCCTGGACCTGGGTCCAAGAGAGCATGTAGGCCAGAATGAATTACAACAATTGGATATGCTGAATATTGAAGACAGAGTAAAACAACTTAAGTTAAATAAAGTTTATAAAATTGCTCACAAACAGTGTCCAGAATATCTTGCTGCCAATTTTGTCAAAGCTGGGAACCAAAGCAATCATAGTACTAGGGGGAGAGAGCACAACTTTGTAGTACCCACAGTCAGTGGTCAGGCTTCAAACACCTTTTATTGTACAGCAATAAAGAAATGGAACAGACTGCCTGCACATGTCAAAGCCAGTCATAGCATGAGCCAGTTCAAGAAGAGAATCAAAAGGTACCTAATAAATGTAGCGACAGAAAGGGAGGAGAATGATTTTTTATTCTTTTAAGCTAACACACATGTAAATGTAAATAACTCTTTTTACCTTATTCCTAGTATATATCCTTTATAGTATAATAACATGTATCTACTACAGTGTATAATATTAAGGTATCAAATGGACCCCAATGGAAATAAGTCACTCTGACTTTTTGGGTTATCCTAGGTTCTCTACACATATGCTGCTATGTATGATAATCTATGTAACTGTATTTGTGTATACCTGAATAAACTTACTTACTTACCATTGCAACCACATATAGGTAAGTACGCTCCCTCCCTCCCACTGAATGAGTGCGCGTACTCGCCTGTATGTAGTTGTAGGGGTCACATAGGTGAGTACACAGACACACACACAGACAGAGGTCCCCAACAATGAAGATGAATGTGGTCGTTGAAGACACACTAGTGGAGCTTCTCCCTTCTTCCTCACCCACCCACAACCCCACCACCCCTCTTTAACCCCTTCCAAACCCCAAAGCCCTAACCACCCAACCCCACCCGACCACCAGGCACCTTACACAACCTTGGGAAGCCTTGAAATACAATATTGGTAACCTTCAGGCGATCTTCCCCACTCACAGGTAATGTTTCCCAAGGAGATATTCCCCCAAGCCATGTTCTGGCCCCACCAGGCCGGGTTCTGGCCCCACCAGGCCGGGTTCTGGCCCCACCAAGCCGGGTTCTGGCCCCACCAGGCCGGGTTCTGGCCCCACCAGGCCGGGTTCTGGCCCCACCAGGCCGGGTTCTGGCCCCACCAGGCAGTGGTCTGGCCCCACCAGGCAGTGTTCTACACCCACCAGGCAGTGTTCTACACCAACCAGGCAGTGTTCTACACCAACCAGGCAGTGTTCTACACCAACCAGGCAGTGGTCTGGCCCCACCAGGCAGTGTTCTGGCCTCACCAGGCAGTGTTCTACACCCACCAGGCAGTGTTCTACACCCACCAGGCAGTGTTCTACACCAACCAGGCAGTGTTCTACACCCACCAGGCATTGTTCTACACCCACCAGGCAGTGTTCTACACCCACCAGGCAGTATTCTACACCCACCAGGCAGTATTCTACACCCACCAGGCAGTGTTCTACACCCACCAGGCAGTGTTCTACACCCACCAGGCAGTGTTCTACACCCACCAGGCAGTGTTCTACACCCACCAGGCAGTGTTCTACACCCACCAGGCAGTGTTCTACACCCACCAGGCAGTGTTCTACACCCACCAGGCAGTTCTACACCCACCAGGCAGTGTTCTACACCAACCAGGCAGTGTTCTACACCCACCAGGCATTGTTCTACACCCACCAGGCATTGTTCTACACCCACCAGGCAGTGTTCTACACCCACCAGGCAGTTCTACACCCACCAGGCATTGTTCTACACCCACCAGGCAGTGTTCTACACCCACCAGGCATTGTTCTACACCCACCAGGCAGTGTTCTACACCCACCAGGCAGTGTTCTACACCCACCAGGCAGTGTTCTACACCCACCAGGCAGAGTTCTACACCCACCAGGCAGCGTTCTACACCCAACAGGCAGTATTCTACACCCATCAGGCAGTGTTCTACACCCACCAGTGTTCTAGCCACACCAGGCTGTGTTCTACACCCACCAGGCAGTATTCTACACCCACCAGGCAGTGTTCTACACCCACCAGGCAGCGTTCTACACCTACCAGGCAGTGTTCTACACCCACCAGGCAGTGTTCTACACCCACCAGGCATTGTTCTACACCCACCAGGCAGTGTTCTACACCCACCAGGCAGAGTTCTACACCCACCAGGCAGCGTTCTACACCCACCAGGCAATGTTCTACACCCACCAGGCAGTGTTCTACACCCACCAGGCAGTGTTCTACACCCACCAGTGTTCTAGCCCCACCAGGCAGTGTTCTACACCCACCAGGCAGTGTTCTACACCCACCAGGCAGTGTTCTACACCCACCAGGCAGTGTTCTACACCCACCAGTGTTCTAGCCCCACCAGGCTGTGTTCTACACCCACCAGGCAGTGTTCTACACCCACCAGGCAGTGTTCTACACCCACCAGGCAGTGTTCTACACCCACCAGGCAGTGTTCTACACCCACCAGTGTTCTACACCCACCAGGCAGTGTTCTACACCCACCAGGCAGTGTTCTACACCCACCAGGCAGTGTTCTACACCCACCAGGCAGTGTTCTACACCCACCAGGCAGTGTTCTACACCCACCAGGCAGTGTTCTACACCCACCAGGCAGTGTTCTACACCCACCAGGCTTCAGTAAAATTGTCATATTATGGCCACTTTCAAGACAGGCGAAATCGGGGATCTGGAGAATGAGCAGAGTCCCTCACTGTCCTCAAATTCAATCACCTAAATTACTGGAACATAAGCGAGAAACATACAATACAATGCATACCTTGTAATTTCTAGAGGGAGTGGTTCAAGATCTGCACACATATCACCTTACGAAAGCAAGAAGCTTGACAGATGGTGCAAGATACAGAATATGGTAAGTAGGAGAGTCACGAGTACACTAGAACACGAAGTGGGAAAGGATCAAGACTTCTCTATGCACTCTCTTCATACACAAGGCGAATTACCAACAGACCCCTAGCTATTTCCAAGATCAGTTCCTGATCAGCCAGGCTGTGGTGAAAGTATTGGAATGCGTGCAGCTAGCACAAACAACCTGGTTGATCAGGACATCCACCAGACGGCCTGGTTTGGGAGGAGGCTACGGGAGCGTTGACTCCTGGAACACCTAGACAGATTCTTGGTATTACAAACAAAAACTTAAGAGTATCAAAGCTTCAGAATTCTTTATAAATATTCGTGCATTAACAAATAATGAACCATGTTATGCACCTTTTATTGTGGCTCGGAAGCGGTAAACACAGCTTCACTTGACCGCCAATATGGCAGATGCTAGGCCCTGTGACATCACTTGCAAATACTAGTGAGCAAGCAGTTCCTCCAGCAGCCGTAGCCTAGGCATCTGTACGTTCAGTACCCGGGCCACCAGCATGGCCCACGCATGTGGGCCATGCTTACTAAGTACAAGGTACAGCTTGCTCAGTACACATAGTTTAATACATCTAGGTAAGTAGAGCTAGGTTAAACAAAGGTAGACCACTGCTAAGTTGCCATCATTACCACCAGCTGACGCCATTCGTATCAGCTGGCACTACCACCTAGCACAATTACCAACTAACGGCTCCTCCACCAACTGAGGCCACCACCACCAGCTGACGCCATTACTACCACCGGCTGACAATAAAAGCTGACACTACCAGCCAGCATAACCAACTGACGGCGCCTCCACCAGCTGACACTACCAGCCGGCACAACCATTAACTGACGCCGCCTCGACCAGCTGACGCCACAAGCACCTCCAGCTGCCGCCACTACCACCACCAGCTGACACTGACACTAGCTGACTCAGTCAACACCAGCTGACACCAACAGATTTTCCGCCAGACTCCAAAAAATAATTATCAGAAAACTGTCAAAGACTGTGTCATATATCATGGTAGTGATGCTAGCTTGACCTGGTGACAAGTGGTAAGTATGGTGGTGATTTGCTTTTACCTGGGAAAGTGGTGATGGTAGTGATGCTAGCTTGACCTGGTGAAAGTGGTAAGTTTGGGAGTGATGCTAGCTTGACCTGGTGACAAGTGGTAATATGGTAGTGATGCTTGACCTGGTGACAAGTGGGTATGGTAGTGATGCTAGCGACCTGGGGACAAGTGGGTA
>WNWK01001820.1:0-30000 GCA_009830355.1 Cherax destructor
GACCACTCATAACTCAACAAAAGGCTGCAGTCAGAATGATAACAAATTCCCACTCTAGACAGCATACTCTACCAATATTCAAAAGCCTAAAACTACTCACCATAAAGAACATTCACACTTATTCTTGTGCCTACTACATACATAGAACCCTACATTCTAATATAAACCCTCCGCTCAAAATTCTCCTCACCAACTTTAATAGGACCCATGACCACAACACAAGATACAGATCACTTTTTGATGTACCCCGTGTCCACAGCAACCTATGTAAAAATTCTATGCACATAAAGGGCCCCAGAATCTGGAACTCATTACCAGGAAATGCTAAATTAACCTTGTCTGAAAATCAATTTAAGTCTCTTCTCAAAAATCACCTACTCACCCTAAACTAAATACTCATACTGTAAATTGCCTTAAAAAATGCTCAAAGTTATTTTCCTATAAAATAATTTCAATTTTTACAATTATATTGCCACCTAATCACCCTAAACTAAATACTCAAACTGTAAATTACTCTCAAAATGCTCAATTTTGTAATGAACAATGTATTATCATATCATAATCTGACTGATCTACCAATTCAAACTCACTCAATTACTCCAATATTATGTTCATAGCCATTAGATTAAGCTGCCCCTAATGCCAAGGCATGCCAGAGGCTGTCCTTGCACCTCAATTTATGATTGTAATGTAAACCCATGTACACGAGCAAAGAAATAAAATTGTATTTGTATAAGTACATTTACGAAGTATGCAGGCCTACCTAACATCAATGACATACACTACTCTACAGAAAGCCACTTGTTATGCAGAGTATTTCGGGCAAATTAGGTCAATTTTGTCCCAGGATGCGACCCACACCAGTTGACTAACACCCAGGTACCCATTTTACTAATGAGTGAACTTGGACAGCAGATGTCTTATGGAAAAACGTCTTAATGTTTCCAGCCGTACCGAGGATCAACCTCTGGACCTCAGTGTGTGAGCTGAGTGCACTAGTCCATTCCATCACGTCTCCCCTTTCTGAAGGAAAAAGATTGATATCTTTTTAGTGCCCCTTTTTTTTCTCAGTTTGAAATTGTGAGTCCTTGTGCACAAACTGTTGCTCCCTTTGCCTTCTGCCCCAGCAAAAATGCAAGACCTAGCAGATTTCACATATGAATTGTCTGTGAAACTTTTATGATGTGTTAAGTGCAAGGAAGACTGTGTTGGCCATACAGCAGCCCTTGATGAAGTGAGCAGTGTACACTCCATCACACACACTGCCTCCAACTTATCTTTTTGCAAGTTATTACTTTTATCAAATTCATTTACCCTTGGTATAGTCATTTGGTGTTGCTGTTTTGGCATTCTATTTGTTTTGGTACAATTTGCTCATGAAGGAGTTTTTTTTTTTTAAATTACATTTCAGAAAATTTTTCATATTTTTTCTATAGGTTTTTAGTGCTAATATACTTATTCACAGAGACATGTTCCATTGACTCAGCAGCATGTGTATATGCCCTGTTTGTTGGTGATGGTCATCAGTCATGAGAAGTCATTGAACAAGACAGAAAAGCTTTATTCTACAAGGGATTTGCTAGTTATTTTGTAATACAGTGGACCCCGGTTTCGTTATTTTTGTTCCAGAATGCTGTTCAAGTCCGTTACAAACGAATTTATTCCCATAAGGAATAATGTAAAGTAGACTAGTCCTTTTAGACCCCCAAAAATACACTTACAAAAGCATTTAAAAAAAATAACTTACATGAAATGGCGAGTTTGGAGCAGGACGAACACCGGGGGTCCACTGTATGTAGTGAAGATAAAGAAATGTTTTTTAGTCATAATTTTATATTAGTCATAACATTATAATATTAGTCATAATATTATAATATTAGTCATAACATTATAATATTAGTCATAACATTATAATATTAGTCATAACATTATAATATTAGTCATAACATTATAATATTAGTCATAACATTATAATATTAGTCATAGCATTATAATATTAGTCATAATATTATAATACAGTGGACCCCCGAGTTTCGGTCACCTCGGAAATCGTAAAATTATGTAAGTATAATATTGTAAGTTCTTTTGTAAGTGTATTTTTGGGGGTCTAAAATGGACTAACCTACTTGACATTATTCCTTAAGGGAGTAAATTCGTTCGGTAATGGCACTTGAGCAGCCTTCTGGAATGAATTATGACCGAAACTCGGGGGTCCACTGTACTAGTCATATTATTATTTTAGTAGGGCAAGGAGGAATAACATCTTGTAGGAGTGTAGAAGAGCCAGTTGTGTGTGTAGGGGAAGTTCGTGAGGCAGTGGGTAGAATGAAAGGGGGTAAGGCAGCTGGGATTGATGGGATAAAGATAGAAATGTTAAAAGCAGGTGGGGATATAGTTTTGGAGTGGTTGGTGCTATTATTTAATAAATGTATGGAAGAGGGTAAGGTACCTAGGGATTGGCAGAGAGCGTGTATTGTTCCTTTGTATAAAGGCAAAGGGGACAAAAGAGAGTGCAAAAATTATAGGGGAATAAGTCTGTTGAGTGTACCTGGTAAAGTGTATGTAGAGTTATTATTGAAAGAATTAAGAGTAAGACAGAAAGCAGGATAGCAGATGAACAAGGGGGCTTTAGGAAAGGTAGGGGTGTGTAGACCAAGTGTTTACAGTGAAACATATAGGTGAACAGTATTTGGATAAGGGTAAAGAGGTTTTTGTGGCATTTATGGATTTGGAAAAGGCGTATGATAGGGTAGATAGGGGGGCAATGTGGCAGATGTTGCAGGTGTATGGAATAGGAGGAAGGTTACTGAAAGCAGTGAAGAGTTTTTATGAGGATAGTGAGGCTCAGGTTAGAGTGTGTAGGAGGGAAGGGACTATTTCCCAGTAAAAGTGGGCCTTAGACAAGGATGTGTGATGTCACCGTGGTTGTTCAATATATTTATAGATGGGGTTGTAAGAGAAGTGAATGCGAGGGTCTTGGCAAGAGGTGTTGGGCTAAAAGATAAAGAAGCAAATACAAAGTGGGAGTTGTCACAGTTGCTTTTTGCTGATGACACTGTGCTTTTGGGAGATTCTGAAGAGAAGTTGCAGAGGTTGGTGGATGAATTTTGTAGGGTGTGTAAAAGAAGAAAATTGAAAGTGAATATAGGAAAGAGTAAGGTGATGAGGATAACAAAAAGAATAGGTGACGAAAGATTGGATATCAGATTGGAGGGAGAGAGTATGGAGGAGGTGAATGTATTCAGATATTTGGGAGTGGACATGTCGGCAGATGGGTCTATGAAGGATGAGGTGAATCATAGAATTGATGAGGGAAAAGGGTGAGTGGAGCACTTGAGTCTGTGGAGACAAAGAACCTTGTCCATGGAAGTAAAGAGGGAATGTATGAGAGTATAGTTATACCAACGCTCTTATATGGGTGTGAAGCATGGGTGATGAATGTTGCAACGAGGAGAAGGCTGGAGGCAGTGGAGATGTCATGTCTGAGGTCAATGTGTGGTGTGAATATAATGCAGAGAATTCGGAGTTTGGAAATTAGGAGGAGGTGCGGGATTACCAAACGATTGTTCAGAGAGCTGAGGAGGGTTGTTGAGGTGGTTTGGACATGTAGAGAGAATGGAACGAGACAGAGTGACTTCGAGTGTATAAATCTGTAGTGGAGGGAAGGCGGGGTAGGGGTCGGCCTAGGAAAGGTTGGAGGGAGGGGGTAAAGGAAGTTTTGTGTGCGAGGGGCTTGGACTTCCAGCAAGCATGTGTGAGCGTATTTGATAGGAGTGAATGGAGGCATATGGTTTTTAATACTTGACGTGCTGTTGGAGTGTGAGCAAAGTAACATTTATGAAGGGATTCAGGGAAACCGGCAGGCCGAACTTGAGTTCTGGAGATGGGAAGTACAGTGCCGGCACTCTGAAGGAGGGGTGTTAATGTTGCAGTTTTATAACTGTAGTGTAAAGCACCCCTCTGGCAAGACAGTGATGGAGTGAATGATGATGAAAGTTTTTCTTTTTCGGGCCACCCTGCCTTGGTGGGAATCGGCCGATGTGTTAATAAAAAAAAATATTAAAAAATGTAGGGAACAGAGGTTGGGATAATTTTTCCATGCGCTTAATGGTGGTAGTTTATAAAATACAGTAAAATAAAAATAAAATGATGAATGTCAGTAGGTTGAGTGCCCATAAGCTATGTAGTTGGTGTAGAAAGGGATTCCCTTAGGCTGTGTAGGTGTGGTAGGCTGAGTGAGTGGGCTATAGCAGTCTGTGTGAGGGTAGGGTGTAATAATATACATTAATCAGAATACAGTGGACCCTCGGTTAACGAATACCCCGGAAATCGTGCAATTATGTAAGTATAATTTTGTAAGTTCTTGTGGAAGTGTATTTTTGGGGGTCTGAAATAGACTAACCTACATGACATTATTTCTTAAGGACATAAATTCGTTGGGTAATGAGCAGGCTTCTGCAATGAATTTTTTTCGTTAACCGAGAGTCCACTGTACAGTGGACCCCCGGTGTTCGTCCTGCTCAAAACAGGCCCTTTTATGTAAGTATATTTTTTTAAATGCTTTTATAAGTGTAGTTTTGGAGGCCTAAAAGGACTAGTCTACTTTACATTATTTCTTAAGGGAATAAATTCGATTGGTAATGGCACTTGAACAGTATTCTGTTACGAAAAATGGACGAACACCGGGGGTCCACTGTATATGCTAAATCTGGATGGGTCATACAGAAACAGGGTGGTACAGTAGTACAGTGGACCCCCGAGTAACGAACAAAATTCATTCCAGAAGCCTGCTCAAGTGTCATTACCGAACGAATTTACTCCCTTAAGAAATAATGTCAAGTAGGTTAGTCCATTTCAGACTTCCAAAAATACACTTACAAAAGCACTTACAATATTATACTTACATAATTGTACGATTTCCGGGGTGTTCGTTACTCGGGGATTCACTGTACTAGAATGGGCATAAAGCAATCATCTTTGCAGCTTGCATCACTGAAATGGATCAAACCTTATTAAATAATTCTTTCAGTTGGACAGCTTAGCAGACATCTGGCTATGTGTTAAGCATGATAAAAAGCACTAAATTAATATGGATCTATTACAGCGATTGGAAGGGGAATGTACAGACTGTTTCAAAATAGTATTATCCTTCATATTGCAGCCTTCGCCTTAGAAATGCCAGCGCCTCCTAAGTGTCCATCAAGATCATCTCCTGTTAGCCAATTTGAAAAGGAATGCTTGTTGGGAATTGTTAAGGACTTCATGGATATAATAGCTGACAAGTCTACTAGTTTTGTTGCTACATCCAGAAAGGCAACAGTGTGGCAGGATGTTGCAGCACGCTTCAATGCTGCTACTGGATATAGCAAATCGTCCCAACAAGTTCGGAAGATCTGGGAAAATATCCGCAATAGGTGTGTGTGTCATGCAGTTTTAATTTAAAATAGATAAAACTACAAGAGAGATCACATGCTTTATTCTTATGGTAAGTGGTGATAGAATGTGATAGTTAAATGGTAGATCTTGAAAGCTTGTTACTTAGTATTAAGGGGTAAGAAAAATATGTACTAGCTGTAAACTTCACTCACTATTATATAGTGCAAATTAAACAAGCTGTCACCTTACTTATATTGAGCCTGTGTTACTGTTCTCCACATTTTACATTTTTTACAGTAATGACTGTTCTACTATTTAATGCATGGTACTGGCTGAAATACCTTTTGCAATGGTCAGAATTCATTTGCTTATAAGAATTTTGTTCTAAGATATTCTAACATATTTCCAGCACTATACAGTACTGTGTATGAATTTTGGTAAATTCATATATAATACAGTCCTTTTCTATTTGTGGTGTATATTGCATGTAGCTAAAATTATTGGTTAGGAGAGATGAGGAATTCTCAACAGTGTAATGTAATTTAATATACATACTGAATAATGTTTAAGAGAACAGTAGTGAAGCTATGACTGAGGTCAGGGTATTTTGGATGGTCAACACAAGACGACATTCAAAGGAGATGAAACATGACTGGAGATTCTATATAAGGAGAAATAAGGATAATGGGAAAGATAACGTACAGTGTACATAATTGGAGAGGAGAGCAGTGAGTAAGACTTTAGTAAAATCTCCATGAGATCCCTCAGCTCTAAGGGACAGTAGCAGATGTATAATAACAGAACATCTTCTAAGAGCTAAAGAGGTTATGTGATATAGTGTAATTATACTGGACCAAAGTCTTTGTTAATAGTAGTTTTAGTGTCATAATCATAACACTTAGATGTTCTTCAGTGTTATTAACCTGTTATTTATTTGCTTTGCATGGCATACACCTGACAACCCAGCTTATGCTGCAGTCTTCATGGAGGAGAGACGGGAAAGTTCTTTGCTCCTCGTGCAAGGCTTTATCCTGTTTGGTGTTTGGATGTGGGCTGCTCTCCTGGATTGTGGCATCAGTGTGTCTGCAGTCAGAGAGGTTGGCTTCTTTCCATGCCATCCTTGGACAGTGCCTGAGGTACGTCTTTGTAGGCAGTGGATGGGGATCCCTAAGTGCCAAGCCCCAGTGATGATCTTAGTTAATTTCTTGGAGTGTGACTTTGTTCTCATTCTTCAAGGATAAAGGTCTTTACTAATGGGTTAAAGAGCGAGGGTGGTATTGCCTTTGTAGTGATTGCCAGTGAGGATTTATAGTGCACAGTTAGCAAACGAATCCTCTGTGTTCACTGCGGAGCTCCATGCATCCTCACTGCTCTCATCCTGATAGCTTAGTTGGATCTCAATTGACTATCTACTCAGATTCCCAGTGTGCTCTGTTTGCTCTGGCTCAGTATTCTTCTGTCCACCCCATGGTCCAAAAGATCCAGGAGTGGTTAGCCTGTCTCCATGTGTGGCACCAGGATATGGAGTTCTGTTGATACCCAGGCCATGATGGCATCATGGGAAATAAACAGACAAAGAATGAGGTGAAGACTGCTGTAAGCAGCTTGTTCCATAACAGATGTCTGCTATGGAACATTATATATGTATGTGGCCTTGGAAAGTGGCAGGACCAGTGGGCCATACAGACCAGAAGAAAGTTATACAGGGTTTGGTAGGACATGAATACTTGGCCTTCTTCCTTTGACAGGAATCGTCACTTAGAGATGAATCTCTCTCGATTGAGAATCAGGCATACACATCTCACTCATACCCATGTGTTTGCAGGTGCTTCTCCTATTTGTGTAGCTCGTGACATTCAACTGACTGTGGAACACTTTTTAACTATTTGCCCACAACTTAAGCCTTTTCACTTTCAGTGTGGCTTCCATAATTACTGGTATGCCTTCCAGAATCTGAAACTTTTAGAAAGTCTTTTGATACTATCAATTTAATGGAACTTTTTAATTTATTTTGGCCATTTTAGCTTGGTGTGAAAGTATTTATTTATGTAGTGTATTATATTCATGCTAGTTGTTTTCTTATGTATGTTGCATTTATTTTTTTAAAATGCCAAGAGTACTGAATGATCACCAAGGCCAAAGTACTCTTTAAATCTCAAGACTACCTACCTGTCTTATTTTGTACAGAGCCAAGAAAGAATATATACGGGTCATGCAAGAACAGAATAAAACTGGGGGACCTCCACCCATTCCAGTAGATGCCCTGAGTTGTCAAGTGCTTCCTTTAATAGAGAGAGAACTGGAGCCTTTAGAGAATCCATGGGATTGTGATTCTGATCTCCATAATCAAAGCATTCTTGATGAGTCTGGTAAGTAATTTATTTTTATGCATTCCAAATAATGATCTTGCCGACTACTTCGCTCTCCTCACTAGTTTCAGTCTTTCTCTGTTTTTATTACTTGTGTGTCTGTATACTGTATTATATTTTCATCCATTGCATATGTTCATACCCCATCATTTCTTGCTGATGTTCTAATTATCCTTTCTTCCCAAAAACTCCATTGATAACTGATTCTGTCTTCTTATCTCCAATATTCATTGGCATTCTGGCTGTTACATTTTTCTTGTTCTTTTTATAATTTTTTTAAATTTATTTTGAGCAAAACTGGAAATATGCACTAAATTTTACAGAAGTTGTTAATAACCTCTTCCTCCCAGCATTTTAGCTGCCTCCTATGACATACATGGCTTATGGAGGAAGGATTCTTTTTCACTTCCCCTAAATTACGTATATTTATTTGCATAAAAAAGCTGTTGTTTTCTGTGTTTCAGAGTTCAGAATATGCATAAAGCTTCATGAAGATATATAGTTCCTGCAAAATATTTCTAAAATATATTTTAATTGAAGAATAAATAATAATCTAGTACAGTGGATCCCCGGTGTTCGTGATGCTTCAAACTCGCCCTTATATGTAAGTGTATTTTTTTAAATGCTTTTGTAAGTGTATTTTTGGGGGTCTAAAAGGACTAGTCTACTTTACATTATTCCTTATGGGAATAAATTCCTTTGGTAATGGCACTTGAACAGCATTCTGGAACGAAAAAATCACAAAAACCGGGGGTCCACTGTATAGCCTTTTTCCTTCTTTTTAACTGTTTATTTGCTTTAAGCCTTCAGTTTGTGCAATTAAAACAGTGCTATTTTATTAATCTGTCAACTTTCCTTTTGCAGATGCTAGTGATGGCCCAGTTACCTATTCTATTACTACACCAGAGCCTCTCCTTTGTCTTGCGGATCCATCAATAGAACCAGAGTCTATTGCTGGCTCGTCAGGAGAACCTGAGTGCCATTCAGGTCTGACTACAGAACCAGAGCATCTGATGGGTACATTAGCTGTACCTGAATCACTTGATGTACCATCCTCAGAACCTGAGTGCCTTGTGGGTCCCTCAACAGAACCCAAGCCTCCTGCACCTCCATCTAGTGAACCTGAGGGGCTGTATGAAAGTTTTGCAACTGTAACTGATGATAGTCTGGCACAAGTTGTTCCTGTGCAGAGGATGAGGTCCACCAGGAAGAGAAAATCATGGTCCTCTTCAAGATCCAAAGAAGACGCTTATGACGCAGCATTAAGGTTGGCAGATGAACGTAACAAGAAGCGAATGGAGATGGACCAAGCCCTACATGAGCAACAGATGCGTTTAGTGGAGATGCAACTGGCATACCTAGAGGAGTATCATAAAAAACAGTTGGATATCCTTGGATTACAAAGACAGTATTGGGAAAAAAAGTCCAAAAAGGAATAAGTGAAGGGGTAATAATAAATTTAATTGTAGATATTATCTATTTTAATTATATTTTTAATTTAACTGCATGCCTTTTCTCTTTTTTACCAAGATCTGTCTCGTACTCTAAATGTGATAATAAAAGTAAGTTTCAAACAATTGTAGTATTTTTATTAAACCTTTTGGAATGAATATATAACATGACAAAATTGTTTAAACAGTTAACCCTTTCAAGGTCCACAGCCCCTCTCCGAAACTAGTTCTCAGGGATACAAATTTTTCGGAAAAAAAAATTTGTTTTTTCTTATGAAATGATAAGAGAATATTTTTTCCGATCACAACGACACCAAAATTATGAAATTTGATCGAAAACTAACGGAATTATGCTTTCATGAAGTTAGCAGTATCGATGACATTTACGCATCAGCGATTTTGCCCACTTTGAGCCCTATTTTCGGCAAATTCCAATGTTTCAGTCTACTAAAATTATAGCTATTTCACTAGAATTCCATTTGTTCTATCAATTGTGTACAAGAAACAGTCAATTTATCGATTTCAACTACCCAATAAGGTGGTCAGAAATTCGCAATTTGGCCAATTTCACAAATTTCAAAAGATGCCAATTTCAAAATAGGGTCCAGAATAAATGAGACAGACATTCTTGGCACTCAAATAACATTTTATCTGTTCATTGGTCATGTCTCCAGGCCCCTTTTACATTACTTTTGCTTTCCATTTTGAATTTTTATTCTCACAAAAAATAAAAGATTTACTGTTACGTATACAACTGCATCATTGTAAAAATGGTATAAATAATATCAGCGCACTTGTGCAAGAATATTAGACTACCCAGTTGATGTGTATTGGACGCATGGCGTGATTTGTTTGCTCTTGAACATAGGCAAAAATCGAACATTTCCGCTACTTTGCACTCAGTTTCAAGGTACTTGTCATCGTGAAACCAGTCAAAATTATCTCTATTTCTGTAATATATCATCCATTCTATCAAATGAGACTAAGAAAACGAGAATACAAGCATAAATACCATACGAAAATAGACTGCAAAGTCGCTGTTTTAAACCAAAAACACGGTCAGTTTTTTTTCCTCATTATGCACTGTGTGGTGCAGGATTTTTTTTATACTGCGCACACTGACCGCACAGACCCATTCTCTCACATCTAGGCCTACCAGCCTGTTTCTGCTTGATTTGAGGGCGCTAGAATTTAGGCGTACTAGTACAGTAAGTAAGTAAGTTTATTCAGGTAGTATACATAAATACATTTACATACATTATCATACATAGCAGCATATGTGTAGAGAACCTAGGATAACGCAAAAAAGTCAGACAGACCAAAACCCTGGCGCGTAAGCCGTACTAGTACGGCCGAAACCCTGAAAGGGTTAATTAAGGTGATACTGATTTAACATTTGTTCATTTATGGTAATTTTCATTTAAGCATAATTACTGGACTGCATAACACAATCACTATAAACTAAATACTACAGTAAACTCAATATAAGAGAAAACGGGAGGATGATTGGCAATCGTTATTGTGGCAGAGACAAGATTGTTTTGTTGTCATTATAACAATGGACAATTCTGTAACCAACAGCCATTGTCCATTGTTCCTCAGTCAGCTGACCCAGCAAATTTTGTCCCATATTTCCAAAGTTCATTAAACTGAAGTTTTAAATGTAACATGAAGATTCATCTTTAGTGGAGCATAAAAGAAACAGGTTCTTTTAATCCATATGCTCTTCTCTGAAAACACACTAGCATCATTAAAAACAAAACTGTTTTAATAATTTTTGTAACAAGAGTGTTTTTTATGCCTAGCTTCCTGTTTGCCATTTACATTTTTTTTTTTTTTTTTTTTTTTGCAGGGCAGATTATTATTACATTTGGAAAGCAGTAAACCCAAAGTCATGCAACAGTAAGCAATAAAGAAGAAGAAGACTGTTAGGTTAGATAAGATTCATCAGGAAACAGGACAATTGTTTTCTGACGCGGGTCTTAGTCACATGATGACCCGCCACCGGAGCTTTTGGTCACCTGGCCGAGGCCTTCCACCATCTCTGGCAAGACTGATGGAGTGAGTGATGGTGGAAGTATTTCTTCTTTTGTGGATCACCCTACCTCTGTGGGAGATGGCAGCTGGTGTGTTGGAAAAAAAAAATTTAGATGCTTGTGTATGAAGAGGCTGGGGAAAGGTAGAGGTGTTGTGGTAAGATCACCAGAGTTATGGTTGTTGTTGATAAAACAAAATGGCTTCAGATAAAGAACAAGAAGGCACAATACCATGACTGGAACAATAGACAAATAACCCACACATAGGAGAGAAGCTTACCACGACATTTTGGTTCGACTTGGACCATTTACAAATCACACTAACACAAATGTAAATGGTCCATTTACAAGTCACAATAACAAATGTAAGTGGTTCATTTACAGGTCACACTAACACAAATGTAAATGGTCCACAGAGCTGCATGACCCTGGTGGGTTTAGCACTTAGTTTTGATTATAATTCAATTCAATTCAATTCAACTTTATTTCTGATAATATTACAAAGTGGGGTGTACATATGTTATTTATACATATTATGAATTAGATATTACAAGAAGGCCAATAATATGCCTATGTATGCCTAGGCATTTCAGGCAGTCTTATGATAGATCTTACTTAATAGTGACACAATGATTATACTGATATTAAGGTTAGGTAATTGTAGTGATTAACTAGGTTTACAAAATTGAGGTACTGTAGTTCAAACATTTAAGAATTTAACAATTAGTTTATATATTAATGGTAAAGGTGATGTATTGGCATAATACAGTTTCTATATTGGAGTGTCTTAGGCAAACTTATAATAATAATATCTTTATTTACTACAAGTACATGTACATGGTATACAGGCCTAGCTGACATCAGTGACATACTACTATATAGAAAGTCCCTTGTTATGCTGAGCATTTCGGGCAGATTAAGTCAGTGTCCTAGGATGCGACTCACACCAGTCGACTAACACCCAGGTACCCATTTTACTGATGGGAAACATAGACAACAGGTGTAAAGAAATACGCCCAATGTTTCTGCCCTGGCTGGGAATCGAACCCAGGCCCTTGCCGTGTGAAGCGAGAGCTTTAGCCACCAAGCCACCAGAGCTTAAGAATTATGAAGCAATAGTTGTAATAGGATTTTGGTTACAGTCATGTGCAAATTAAGGGGAATCACAGATATCAATAAGTGTACGTATTTTGCTGTGGATATGTGCAAGATAAAGTAGTTTTCATGTGGTTAGCTACTGGTTGGGTGCGTAAGTGAGATAAGATGTTTTTTAACGGTGCTTTTGAAAATGGAGGTTGTGTGTGCAGTTCTAGAGTTTTCAGGCAGGGAGTTCCAGATTTTAGGCCCTTTTATGTACATTGAATTTTTGTATAAATTTAGTCGGACACGGGGAATGTCAAAGAGATGTTTGTGTCTGGTATTATGTCTATGGGTCCTGTCACAACTGTCAAGAAAGTGTTTTAGCTCAGGGTTAAAGTTGGTATTTATGGTTCTATAAATGTAAATTGTAGAGTAGTAAGTGTGGATGTTCTGAACAGTGAGTAAGTTTACGTCTTTGAAGAGTGGGGGGGGGGGTTGTTGCCTAGCGTTGGATTGCGTGATAATTCTTACTGTGGCTTTTTGTTGGGTTATTATTGGCTTTAGGTGGGTAATTGCTGTTGATCCCCAAGCACAAATGGCATATGTGAGGTAGGGATAGATGAGTGAATAGTATAGCGTGAGTAGGGCTGATTGTGGTACATAGTAACGTATCTTAGAGAGGATCCCCACAGTTTTGGACACTTTGTTATGTGTTGGATATGAGTGCTGAATTTCAGGTTGCTGTCAAGGTGATATAATAATGTAAATGGTCCAGGTTGGAGTGAAACATCATAAGCTTGTCTCTCCTATGCGTGGGATATTTGTGTATTGTTCCAGATAAAACAGCAAAGACTGTGCAGGAAAGTGAGATGATAGGAGAGGGCAGACAAGGTCAGCAGGTCAGGGTGTTGGTGCCAGAATAAAATGATCATGTAAGGTAAGTTGGTGTGTTGTCCTCATCAACACTTCCCTTCAATTTCTGGCAGTGTGTGCGTCTTTAAATTCAAAGAGTTTAAATTGGGCTGATACCCATTTGAATTAGACTTGTCCTCCCCATCCTTGGATCAAACCCAACTACCTCCCATTCCCAAAGTGGTGTATGACCCCTACAGGTTTAGCATTTCCCCTAAATATAATAATAAGTAATAATTGCAGGATGACAATGAACAATAATTTTATGGTAATAATGGATGAGTCTGGCATCTCAAATAAGTTGGGACATTATAGTATTCATGAAGCGCTAAACCCTTAAAGGTCATGCAGGTACTGGGGAACAGGATGTAATCATGTTTGATCCAAGGAAGGAGAGGGTAGCTTCACTTCCATGGATCAAAAGACCTTCACCCGCATAGAGCCTCCTTGAAGGAATAATATGACATTATTTATTATTTAAAACAAAAAAATAATTAATCAGCTGATTGTGATATTCTTAAAGTACGTAGAATATACTTTTAAAATCACAATATCTACGAAATCTCCCCAATTTCACTTAAAAGTCTCATTTAAAAATTACTCCCGGCTAACAAATCAATAAACCTTTTTACTGCATAAGAAGGTTAAGAGAATAACGACGAAAATGTTGAAAAGTGATGTTTTTCTTGAGGGAGGAGAATAAAATATTGGAAGTGGAGGAGAGAGAAGGATCAATGAGGAGACACACCAGTGACCTCTTATTCCAGTCTTATTAAGACCGCTATTTCACGGTGGCAGGTGTTACATGCTGGAATAGAGACTCACAGTGCATGGAGGTAATGATAAAGTGGTGGAGGAGGTGTATGTAGCGCCATAACACTCACAACTACACACTAACTTCCATTTTGTTTGGCTGGTAAACTGCCTCTTGAAAAGTAAGACATAATAACAATATATCTTTATTTCTACCAGTACATGTACAAGGTATACAGACCATAGCTGACATCAGTGACATACTGCTATATAGAAAGCTGCTTGCTATGCAGAGCATTTCCCGCAAATTAGGTCAGTTTTGTCCCAGGATGCGACCCACACCAATCCACTAACACCCAGGTACCCATTTTACTGATGGGTGAACAGGGACAGGGACAGCAGGTGTCTTATGGAAACACGTCCCTAATGTTTTCTAGCCGTACCGGAGGAGATTCGAACCCCGAACGGTGTGTGAGCTGGCGATCCAGCTACGGGACGCCCTTGTGTCTGATGTGCAGCAGTTACGTATCTTTATTGCAAAACGTTTCGCCTACATGGTAGGCTTCTTCAGTCGAATACGAAGGAGGCAGTAGAGATGTAAAGACCATGTAATCAGTCCATCTCTCATGAAGACGTAGTATTGAGGTGGTCAGTCCCTCAGGGACTTGCTTCAATTTCTGTGTAATTTACTATATAAAACTCATTATAATAAGTTCAAAATTACGTATGAGGTTTAATGAAAGATCTTTATATTGTATTGTATCAGTTAAAAGAATAAACATTTTATTTCTTTGTAAAGGTTACAATGTGTAATTACAATTTTGATTTGTTAAGTACAAAGAAAGACACTATCATGCCGGGGCATTTCGGGCAGACTAATCCTAGTACATAATAACTATACTTAAGTCTAGACAAGATAAGAGTGGTTAACTTTTTAATAAATCTTTATTTTATCTTGATACTAATGCGAGGTAGTCAAGGTGGAAGTTTATAAGAATAATAATCTTGAAGTTGCACATAATAAAAACAATATTACAATTAATGGTTCAAACAGTAATATTTTATGGATTGGCTGATGTTTTAATAGAATAGAGGTCATATAATATAATATTTGGGAGAGTTGCTTCAAACTGATTAGAAGTTGTTTTGGTTAGTATTGAGAGATGAGATGATTTTTAAGTTATTTTTTTTTATTAACACATCGGCCGATTCCCACCAAGGTAGGGTGGCCTGAAAAAGAAAAATTTTCATCATCATTCACTCCATCACTGTCTTGCCAGAGGGGTGCTTTACACTACAGTTATAAAACTGCAACATTAACACCCCTCCTTCAGAGTGCAGACACTGTACTTCCCATCTCCAGGACTCAAGTCCGGCCTGCCGGTTTCCCTGAATCCCTTCATAAATGTTACTTTGCTCACAGTCCAACAGCATGTCAAGTATTAAAAACCATTTGTCTCCATTAACTCCTATCAAATACGCTCACACATGCTTGCTGGAAGTTCAAGACCCTCGCACACAAAACCTCCTTTACCCCCTCCCTCCAACCTTTCCTAGGCTGACCCCTACCCCGCCTTCCCTCCACTACAGATTTATACACTCTCGAAGTCATTCTGTCTCATTCCATTCTCTCTACATGTCTGAACCACCTCAACAACCCCTCCTCAGCTCTCTGGATAATAGTTTTGGTAATCCCGCACTTCCTCCTAATTTTGTATGTAGTCAGGAGATCCTTTACCAGTTCAGGTAGTGAATTCCAGATCTTCGTGCCCTTTATGTGCATTGCATTTTTGCATAGTGTGAGACTAACACGAGGGATGTTGAAGAGTGCCTTATGCCTTGTGTTGTGACTTCTGTTGTAGCTGTCAAGGAGAAGTTTAAGTGGAAGGTTTATATTGAAGCTTAATGTTCTGTATACATATATAAGTAGGCACAATAATATGAGTGTATGTCTCGTATTTAGTAGGTTCAGGCTTTTGAAAGGTGGTGGGGTGTCTTGTCTGGCACAGGAGCTGGTAATTCATCCTCACAGCAGCTTTTTGTTGGGTTATTAAAGGTTTAAGGTGGTTGGCTGTGGTTGATCCCCAGGCATAAATATCATAGGTGAGGTAGGGATATATTAAAGAGTGGTATACTGTAAGGAGTGTCGTTTGGGGTACATAGTATCATATCATGGAAAGGATGCTTACTGATTTGGAAATTTTCTTGGATATATGCTGGATATTGAAATATAATTTAAGATTACAGTCAAGGAGAAGACCTAGAAATTTACCCTCAGTGTGTCTTGTAATAGGGGAACCACTTATCGATATATTAAGTTGGATATTTAAGGTTCTGTTTCCAAACAGCATGAAGTATGTTTTGTCTATGTTGAGAGTGAGTTTGTTAGTCATCATCCACATTTTTTGCTTATATAATCTAACGTAAATGTAACCCAACCTTACCTAAACAACAATGATATGGCTAGTTTAGGTTGGGTTATGTTATTTATTAAAATAAAGCTACCTTTCTACTTATCCAAAATATAAACGTTTCCATTGCAAAACCTTTTAATAGTCAATAATTTACATAATAAAATTAATGATATTCTTAGTTTTGTCTGTTGTCACTTAAATAATTTCCGCAATAAATATTTTATCCATGGAATGGATAATGTGGAAAATATTTATACGTAATGTAAAAGATTCGGAGCTTTCTGTCCCGGGAAAAGAGTAAACAGTGAATATTTAAATAAGTTTATTTAGGTACAGATACACATAAGTACAGTTATCATACATAGTAACATATGTGTAAATTACCCAAGATGACCCCCAAAAAAAAAGTCAGTGACTTATTTATATTGTGGTCCTTGTAATATTTTATTATTTAAACCCTAACAGTAAGTTACAGTAGAAATCAGTCATGATTATAACTTTAAAAGCTAAAATTGCTAAGTAACTCAACTGTGTGACTGTTCAATTTCTGTGGTCAGTGGTATGGCGAGTGGCGGTGGGGACAGGCTGAGAGTGGTGACGGCGGTGACCCTGCGGCACAAGATGGACGCTCTAGTATCTGACCTCTCACATGCCTTAGATGAGTCTCAGCTCCCTCAGTACCACCGCAAGAGACGAGGCTTCAAACGCCGGGCCAAGTTAGTCAATAACCTAAGTAAGTTCAGTATTCATCTCATAACCACGTATTGGGCATAGTTGTTTTAATATAAAATGGACTACATGCTTGTATTTTTATCCGAAAATGATTCCCCATACTGGCTGGGTATGTTTTTTAAGAAAGGGCAAAATTTGGAATATTATTTTATGTACAGTAGGACATACAAAACAACCAATGTGAAAAAAGAGTGAAATTCCAAGTGCTTTTGTGATTTCTCACATTATCAAGGTCCTTGATAATATGAGAAATCACAAAAGTGCTTTGAATTTCACTATTTTTTCACAGTGGTGGGTTTGCATATTGTGATATCATTTGTTTACTGTGATCTTATTGCACAGTATGACATGTACATATTGCAAGAAACCCAAAATATTTCTACTATGCAAAATCCAAGCTAAGAACTACCTGTAGAATTGGACCATTATTGAGAGGAGATTCGTATACGGACGATGAACAGGAAATGAGTGAAATTCTAAAAGAACAGTATGAGTCAGTGTTCAGCAACCCACTAAATGACAGCAAGGTAGAAAATGCAGAAATATTTTTCACTCCAGCAGAAGGCTGCGCAGACCACCTAACCGACATTAGTACAAATCCCATAGATTTCGAAAAGAAATGGCCAACATGCCCACTCACTCAGCACCTGGACCAGATTCATGGAATGCTTTATTTATAAAGCAGTGCAAAGTACCATTAGCAAGAGCCCTTAGTATTCTGTGGAGAAAGAGCTTAGATCTAGGTGAAATTCCAGAGGCCTTAAAGAGTGCAGACATAGCTCCTTTGCATAAGGGAGGTAGTAGAGCACTAGCTAAAAATTACAGACCAGTAGCCCTCACTTCTCACATCATAAAAATCTTTGAAAGAGTGATGAGACGGCAGATTACAAAGTTCATGGACCAGCACAACCAACATAACCCGAACCAGCATGGCTTTAGAGCTGGTCGATCATGCCTGTCACAGCTGCTGAACCATTATGACAGAATTACGGAGGCATTGGAGGACGACCAAAACGCAGATGTGATTTACACAGATTTTGCAAAGGCGTTTGACAAATGCGATCATGGAGTGATAGCGCACAAAATGAGGGCCATAGGCATTACGGGAAGGTAGGCAGATGGATTTTGAGTTCCTAACACAAAGAACACAAAAAGTAGTAGTGAACAGGGCAAGATCCACCATCAGCGAGGTCAAAAGCTCTGTTACCCAAGGCACTGTCCTGGCACCTCTGCTGTTTCTCATCCTCATAGCAGACATAGATAAAAACACCAGCACCCTTTTGTATCATCATTTGCAGATGACACTAAAATAAGCATGAAAGTCACTACGGTAGAGGACACTGAAAAATTACAGGAGGACATAAGCAGGGTCTTCCAATGGGCAGTGGAGAACAACATGACGTTCAATGGTGATAAGTTTCAGCTGCTTAGGTATGGACAAAATGAAGAACTCAAAAGGAACACTATATACAAAACGTAAGAGGGTCACCACATAGAACGAAAGGAACACGTAAAGGACTTGGGAATAATTATGTCTGCTGATCTGTCGTTTAAAGACCATAACAAGACAAAGATCACAACAGCCAGGAAGATGACGGGGTGGGTATTGAGAACTTTCAAAACAAGGGAAATAATGCCGATGGTGACACTATTCAAATCGCTAGTGCTCCCTCACTTAGAATACTGCTCAGTGCTGACGGCCCCGTTCAGGGCAGGAGAAATAGCAGAGCTGGAACAAATCCAGAGATCGTTACGGCTCACATTGAGCCATTGAAACATCTAAATTATTGGGAATGCCTTCAAGTCTTGAACATGTACTCATTGGAGCGGAGGAGAGAGAGATACATGATAATATATACATGGAAAGTACTTGAGGGCCTGGTCCCAAATCTCCACACTGCCATAACAACATACTGGAGTGAGAGATATGGGAGAAAGTGTAAAATAAACCCAGTGAGGAGCAGGGGTGCGGTGGGGACAATACGGGAGCACTGTATTAACATCCGGGGTCCCAGACTATTCAACATCTTACCAGAAGATATCCGAAACACGGCTGGAACCAGTGTAGAAGCCTTCAAGAGGAAACTGGACAAATATCTTCACCAGGTGCCAGATCAACCAGGCTGTGATGGATATGTGGAGCAGCGGGCCTCCAGCAGCAACAGCCTGGTTGACCAGGCAAGCACCAGACGAGCCTGGCCCATGGCCGGGCTCAGAGAGTAGATACTCTCGAAACTCTTCAAAGGTATATCAAAGGTACATATATAACTACACTGAAACTGGGCAGCTACCTGAGGTATGGAAGAAGGCCAACGTAGTCCCCATTTTTAAAAAAGGAGACAGAAAAGAGGCACTAAACTATAGACCGGTGTCACTTACATGTATAGTGTGCAAAGTCCTGGAGAAAATCATCAGGAAAAGAATGGTGGAACACCTCGAGCTGAACAGGATAATAAACACCAGACAGCACGGATTCCGGGAAGGCAAATCCTGTGTAACAAACCTCCTGGAGTTCTATGATAAAGTAACAGAGGTAAGGGAGGAGAGAGAAGGGTGGGTTGATTGCATTTTCCTGGACTGCAGGAAGGCCTTCGACACAGTTCCTCACATGAGATTAGTAAAGAAGTTGGAAAAACAAGCAGGTATAACAGGAAGGGCACTGGAATGGATCAGGAAATACCTCAAAGGGAGACTGCAACGGGTCATGGTGCGTGGTGAGGTATCACAGTGGGCGCCTGTGACGAGCGGTGTACCGCAGGGGTCAGTCCTAGGACCAGTGTTATTCCTGGTATATGTAAATGACATGACAGACGGGATAGACTCAGAAGTGTGTCTATTCGCGGATGATGTGAAAATAATGAGGAGAATCACATCGGAAGAGGACCAGGCAGGGCTGCAAACAGACCTGGACAAGCTCGACATCTGGTCTAGCAATTGGCTTCTCGAATTCAATCCCTCCAAATGCAAAGTCATGAGGATCGGAGAAGGGCAAAGAAGACCGCTGACAGAGTACAAGCTAGGCGGACAAAGGCTACAAACCTCGGCAAAGGAGAAAGACCTTGGAGTGAGTATAACGCCAAGCACGTCTCCGGAGGCACACATCAACCAGATAACTATGGCAGCATATGGGCGACTGGCAAACCTAAGATTAGCGTTCCGTTACCTTAACAAGGAATCGTTCAAGACACTGTATACCGTGTACGTCAGGCCCATACTAGAATATGCAGCACCAGTCTGGAACCCACACCTGGTCAAGCACGTACAGAAACTAGAGAAAGTGCAAAGGTTTGCGACAAGGTTAGTTCCACAACTCAGGGGTCTGTCTTATGAAGAAAGGTTGAGGGAAATAGGACTAACAACACTGGAGGAAAGAAGGGTCAGAGGAGACATGATAACGACATACAAAATACTGCGGGGAATTGACAAGGTAGACAGTGACAGGATGTTCCAGAGAGGGAACACAGAAACAAGGAGACACAACTGGAAGCTGAAGACTCAGATGAGTCAAAGGGATGTTAGGAAGCATTTCTTCAGCCACAGAGTAGTCAGGAAGTGGAATAGTCTAGAGAAAGATATAGTGGAGGCAGGAACCATACATAGTTTTAAGACAAGGTATGATAAAGCTCATGGAGCAGGGAGAGCAGAGACCCAGTAGCAGACAGCAAAGAGGCGGGGCCAGGAGCTGAGTCTCGACCCCTGCAACCACAATTAGGTGAGTACAATTAGGTGAGTACTGTATTTTGTATACACATGCATGTGTCATCCCCCAATGTTTTAAAGCAATTCTCTTTGCTGGTGATTTTGTAGTATATTCTTCTTAGCTATTTTTTAAACATTCCATGCAAGCAAAGCTATTTCATATGCTTTGATCTTTTCTTGTGTAATTTTTAATGCATCAAATGAAAATTTATTAGCTCTTCTTCCATCACAAAGGAACATTGTTCTAGTTCTTTGATTAATTCACCTGACAACCCGATTAACTTGTCAGTAGCCATAGCTATTGACAAGTTAATATAGTTATTAACCCTAGCTATGGTTAAGGTTAAATGTTAGCAAAATAGGTTGAGAATTGCACGGAATCAAGGGATTGCTACCAACAACTGCAGTGTAAATAATATAGGTGAGTGCACACTACACAGTGCAATCTATGGCCGTCCTCATAATTTTATCCAGCCTAAAAGAGGCGCTGAACCCACCGATGCAGGAAAATCAATGTTGTACTTTACGCAGATAACCTGCACATAGGATAAAGAAACTTATGATGACGTTTCGGTCCGACTCGGACCATTAATTAATTAATGGTCCAAGTTGTGCATTGTTCCAGTCATGGTATATATTGTCTTTTTGTTTTTTAGTGTTGTACCTGTATTGTCAAATTTATTTTTATTCTTATTACTGTTGTTTTAGAAACTAGTTAATACTACTGATAATTTCAGCAACTGATATCTACAGTAAAATTATGTTTATAAATCAGGTTTATCAAGCAGTCGTGCACTCAGTGAAGATTCATCAAGCAGTGTGGGTGAGGTTCTACTTTCCCAAGACAACAAATCCTCAATACCTCTGACAGATTCAGATGACATGAGCCCTCCTCCTGAGCCCCGCCACCGCACTCAACTTCTGACACATCACAGAGCGCCTTCAAACCTTGCCGAATCTGACTCGGTCAACGAGAATTTTTCACCTGCTCGGCCTCATAATCGCAGGTAGGTATTGAATTTTGTCAGAACTGAAAGATTTGTGGCATTTTACAAGGGATATTAGTTTTCTGTAAATTGAAATATATTTAATTTGCTTGAAGTGTATTAGCCAGTGTTGGAGCAAAAGAATTTTTGGATAATAACTAGAAAGTATTTTGATAGGTATACATTGTATGTACAGTCAACCCCCGGTTAGCGATATTAATCCGTTCCAGAGGGCTTATTTGTAAACGAAAAATATCGTTATCTGATTCTATTTTTCCCATAAGAAATAATGGAAATAAAATTAATCCGTTCCAGACTTCCAAAAGTAGTAAAATAAAATATTTTTTTACAACAGAAGACATGCATTTACACACAAGTTTATGAGAAATAAAGAAATAATAGTACAATAACATGTCACTTACATTTATTGAAGAGTTGTTGATGTGTGGAAGACGAGAGGAGGGGAAAGGATAGAGTAGTATGCTAGTGTTTGGAAGGGGAATCCCCTTCCATTAACACTGCAGGTGGCAAGTTCTTTTCTGGGGTTACTGGCCTTTTTCTTTTAATGCCACACTCCCTGCATGAATGCTACACTCCCTGCATGCCTGCTACACTCCCTGCATGCCTGCTACACTGCCTGCATGCCTGCTACACTCCCTGCATGAATGCTACACTCCCTGCATGAATACTACACTCCCTGCATGAATGCTACACTCCCTGCATGACTGCTACACTCCCTGCATGACTGCTACACTCCCTGCATGACTGCTACACTCCCTGCATGAATGCTACACTCCCTGCATGAATGCTACACTCCCTGCATGAATGCTACACTCCCTGCATGAATGCTACACTCCCTGCATGAATGCTACACTCCCTGCATGCCTGCTACACTCCCTGCATGCCTGCTACACTCCCTGCATGCCTGCTACACTCCCTGCATGCCTGCTACACTCCCTGCATGCCTGCTACACTCCCTGCATGCCTGCTACACTCCCTGCATGAATGCTACACTCCCTGCATGAATGCTACACTCCCTGCATCCCTGCTACACTCCCTGCATGAATGCTACACTCCATGCATCCCTGCTTCACTTCCTTCATCCCTGCTACACTCTTTACCACAGGCTTGGCACTAGGAGCTTTCTTGGGGCCCATGGTGGCTTATTTAGCAGTTGCAAGCACTAAAAACAGTGGAATAATGACAATATACTGGTATGAATGCGTGGGTGGTGGTCGCTCTCGCTTGTAAACAATAGCACACTGACGCTCGGTGGTGTGACGGGCCCAGCTGGGCACGCGTACGTGTCCGGGACGAATATCGTAGACCGAGCAGATCATCGTAAACGGAGCCAATATTTTGACTTAAAAATGTATCGCTAACCAATTTTATCGTTATCTGACGCCATCGCTAACCGGGGGTTGACCGTAAGAGGTGTGCAGGATAATGTTTCATACGGAGAAAAAGATAGAAGTGGGATTTTTTCATATAAGTCATTACATACGTATAGTCACTAAATAATTAGTGATTCCAGTTGATAGGTCAGTTACATTAATGATGCTTTTGTGTATATGGCATTTTTGGGCAAGACAGATACTAAAAAATAAAAAATGTACAGTATATACAGTAAACCCTTATACAAAACAACTTTGTTGCATGTAACAGCCTGGTTGATCAGGCTCTGATCCAACATTAGGCCTGGTCACAGACCGTGCCGCAGGGACGTTGACCCCTGGAACTCTCTCCAGGTATACTCCAGGTAATGGCTATTCATAAATCACAGTGGCTGGTAGCTCATCTGCACCGCCTTCTTATGACTGATTCCCCATCCTGCCCGTGGTGTCCCTCTCAGCCAGACAGTGGGGCACTTCCTGCTGTGATGCCCCTGTTACCACTTTGCAGACTCCTCTGTGTGGCTTTATGCCCATTTGGGGTGCAGTCCTTGACCCTACCACTAATACTCAATGGGGAGGTGTTTGATCCTCCAAACCATCGGAAGATTCTGGCCTATACTTGCGCCTTCCCACTGACCTTAGGGAGCATCAGGGACATATAACACGTACCCCCACTAGTCAGCTTCCACTTTGGTTGAGGTTTCTTATTCGGACACTGGAAGGCAGGGCTCGATATGGCATATGCTGTCAGTGACCAGAAAAAACCCAACAAGAACAGCAACTAAGAAATTTGATTGCATGCAGAAACCTGGATAATGAACCATTATTGTAATGCATTAAAGAATTTGCTGAAGTGCCAAATGTTGGTACTGCATGCTATAACATTACCTTAGTGGAAAAATTTGGATACAATATGCCATAGTACACAATTCCTTCCCTCCCACTGACAACAACAGTCACCTACAGTTGCATTTGGAAGCATCTTGTGGTGTACTCTGTTTATCAAGCTATTTTGAATATTTTCATCAGTATTTCTGTTTTCTGGATATTAACCATGGCAGGAGGAATACAAATGAAGCTGGAGATACTACAAAGATAAGCATGAATCCGTTACTTTGTTGAAGAAAATGTAAGTGTTAGATATGCATAGAGGTGGTGCAAGTGTGATGGAAGTTGCCCAAGAGTTACGTGTGAATGAATCGTCCAATTGTAAAATTAGAAATGATGAGAAAAAACAAGAACTTGTACAAGAATCTTAGCCATCTATCTCAACTCAATAGAATACATCAACCCTCTCCCCACAAAGAACAACATGACACAATACCATGACGGGAACAGTACAGGAATAGCTTGGACATAGCAGAGGGAAAAGTTGTAACAACGTTTCAGTCCAAGACGGACCAAAACATCATAAGGTTTTGTCTCTCCTGTGTGCTGGTTATTTGTGTATATCTCTCCCCACACTTCTAGTATTTGGGAATTGTGAGTTATATTATACTGTAGTCATTTTATACTTAGTAAAATATAAAAAAAAAACCTGGAGGGCATATTTTTGTGTGTGGAATGTAACCCTGTTTTTCCTTAACGTTCTTTGCTTCTTATAATGTTATTTTATGTTACATGTCAGAAATGTTGCCTCTGGCAAGACAGTGATAGTGTGAATGATGGTGAAAGTGTTTCTTTTTTGGGTCATCTTGCCTTGGTAGGAGACAGCCATTGTTAAAATATAAATATATGTGTGTGTGTGTGTGTACACACACATACACATTCTCACTCTTACTCACATACATTCACATATATGTATGTATACATATGCCAATTACCTTACAATATTGTGTGTACTGTACTAAAACTTATTACGTACTTAAAAATTAAATTAGAAATTACGGTACATTAATTTTTTTGTAATCTCTGCACAGTATTGAGTCATACATTATTTACTCTGGTAAACTTTTGTGCCTAACATAAGTTGTAAAAGAGGATTAATGCTAGTATGTAATAGTATATATACTTTAGTTAGTTCATCTGGGTATTAAAATTTAAAGCTATTTATATGCCACAATTTTTTATAGAATTTTGGTTTTGACTTGTTTTCATTACACTTTTTATAATGTACAATTACATCTTATCATTAAAATAACCAGAAGTACACTAATGGCTTTCAGTGTCAACCCTTTTTTATGTAGGAAAAGGAAATGCAAGAGGTTAGCCTTAGATCCTGATGCGCCTTCCACCTCCACAACACAAGCCTCAGCTGTTATGTCATCTGGCCTGCCTATGGCTAAACCCACTGCCATTGCCTCGGCCATTTTATCGGGGGCTTCCAATAGTCGCAAAAAGAAATCTCTAAGACCGTCGCCTGATGTCGAGTACCGGTGAGGAACTTTTTAATTGTGCATGGAGAGATTTTTCCAATGTACTGTATTTTATTAAGCTCCATTTTTTTATTTTCCGTTATTTCGTCTATGGGATTAATTATTTTTTTTTTTATTAACACATCGGCCAATTCCCACCAAGGCAGGGTGGCCCGAAAAAGAAAAACTTTCATCATCATTCACTCCATCACTGTCTTGCCAGAGGGGTGCTTTACACTACAGTTATAAAACTGCAACATTAACACCCCTCCTTCAGAGTGCAGACTGTACTTCCCATCTCCAGGACTCAAGTCCGGCCTGCCGGTTTCCCTGAAGCCCTTCATAAATGTTACTTTGCTCACACTCTAACAGCACGTCAAGTATTAAAAACCATTTGTCTCCATTCACTCCAATCAAATACGCTCACACATGCTTGCTGGAAGTCCAAGCCCCTCGCACACAAAACTTCCTTTACCCCCTCCCTCCAACCTTTCCTAGGCCGACCCCTACCCCGCCTTCCCTCCACTACAGATTTATACACTCGAAGTTATTCTGTCTCGTTCCATTCTCTCTACATGTCCGAACCACCTCAACAACCCCTCCTCAGCTCTCTGGATAATAGTTTTGGTAATCCCGCACCTCCTCCTAATTTCCAAACTCCGAATTCTCTGCATTATATTCACACCACACATTGACCTCAGACATGACATCTCCACTGCCTCCAGCCTTCTCCTCGTTGCAACATTCATCACCCATGCTTCACACCCATATAAGAGTGTTGGTATAACTATACTCTCATACATTCCCTTCTTTACTTCCATGGACAAAGTTCTTTGTCTCCACAGACTCCGAAGTGCTCCACTCACCCTTTTTTCCTCATCAATTCTATGATTCACCTCATCCTTCATAGACCCATCTGCTGACATGTCCACTCCCAAATATCTGAATACATTCACCTCCTCCATACTCTCTCCCTCCAATCTGATATCCAATCTTTCGTCACCTAATCTTTTTGTTATCCTCATCACCTTACTCTTTCCTATATTCACTTTCAATTTTCTTCTTTTACACCCTACCAAATTCATCCACCAACCTCTGCAACTTCTCTTCAGAATCTCCCAAAAGCACAGTGTCATCAGCAAAAAGCAACTGTGACAACTCCCACTTTGAGTCTTTTCGCACACTTAACATAACGCTAAATGGTTCACCCATCACAAGGCTCACAGAGGGAAAATTCCTAGGAATCCACCTTGACAGTAGTCTTAAATTCCAAACACACATACAACAAATTTCCAAGAAAATTTCAAGGACAGTAGGTATATTATCTAAGATACGCTATTATGTGCCTCAACCAGCTCTCATTGCACTATATCATTCTCTTATCTACCCTTATCTCACCTATGGAATCTGTGCATGGGGCTCAACAACATTAAATCACCTTAGACCACTCATAACCCAGCAAAAGGCTGCAGTCAGGATGATAACAAATTCCCACTCTAGACAGCATACTCCACCTATATTCAGAACCTTAAAACTACTCACCATAAAAAATATTCATACCTATTCATGTGCCTTCTACATACATAAAACTCTACATGCTAATATCAACCCTGCGCTCAGAATTCTCCTCAACAACTTTAATAGGTCCCACGAACATGACACAAGACACAGATCACTATTTGACATACCCGAGTCCATACTAACCAATGTAAAATTCTATGCACATAAAGGGCCCCAAAATCTGGAATTCATTACCAGTAAATATCAAGTTAACCTTGTCGGAAAATCAATTCAAGACTCTTCTCAAAAATCACCTACTCACCCTATACTAAATACTCATACTGTAACAAACTTCCAAACCCAATATTATTTTACTTAAGAAGATCTCAATTTGATATGTTCATCCTCCTTAACACTTGTTGCAATTTCATATCATCATATTGTCATTTAATATCTTATAGTATCATCATTTTCTTAATTTGAAATAAAATATATACCTAGATGAAACTCTAAAAACTATTTCTAGTATTGTTATTATACTAGTATAGCATCAACATACTGTAATTTGAAATAAATTCTACAACTAGATTAAACTCAACCAATTTCTCTTGTATTGTCTTTTAATAGTATGTATAACCATTTAATAATTTAAATAATACAGAACTAGAATAAACTCAATCAATTTCTTTAGCATTAAGTACTTAGTGAATAAGTCTCTAGAATAAACTGCCCTAATGCCATGGCATGCCAGTGGCTCTCCTTGCATTACAGTTTTATAATTGTTTTATAATTGTAACTACCAATAACATTGTACACTTGTAACATGCATTGAAATAAAATTATTATTATTATTATTATTATTATTATATCTTTTAACCCCACACCTCTTGCCAAGACCCTCGCATTCACTTCTCTTACAACCCCATCTATAAATATATTGAACAACCACGGTGACATCACACATCCTTGTCTAAGGCCCACTTTTACTGGGAAATAGTCCCTTCCTCCTACACTCTAACTGAGCCTCACTATCCTCATAAAACTCTTCACTGCTTTCAGTAACCTACCTCCTATTCCATACACCTGCAACATCTGCCACATTGCCCTATCCACCCTATCATACGCCTTTTCCAAATCCATAAATGCCACAAAAACCTCTTTACCCTTATCCAAATACTGTTCACCTATATGTTTCACTGTAAACACTTGGTCTACACACCCCTACCTTTCCTAAAGCCCCCTTGTAAATCTGCTATCCTGCTTTCTGTCTTACTTTTAATTCTTTCAATGATAACTCTACCATACACTTTACCAGGTACACTCAACAGACTTATTCCCTATAATTTTTGCACTCTCTTTTGTCCCTTTGTCTTTATACAAAGGAACAATACAGCTCTCTGCCAATCCTAGGTACCTTACCCTCTTCCATACATTTATTAAATAATAGCACTAACCACTCCAAAACTATATCCCCACCTGCTTTTAACATTTCTATCTTTATCCCATCAATCCCAGCTGCCTTACCCCCTTTCATTCTACCCACTGCCTCACGAACTTCCCACACTCACAACTGGCTCTTCCACACTCCTACAAGATGTTATTCCTCCTTGCCCTATACAAATCACAGCTTCCTGTCTTCATCAACATTTAACAACTCCTCAAAATATTCCTCCATCTTCCCGATACCTCTAACTCTCCATTTAATAACTCTCCTCTCCTATTTTTAACTGTCAAATCCATTTGTTCCTAGGCTTCCTCAACTTATTAATCTCACTCCAAAACTTTTTCTTATTTTCAACAAAATTTGTTGATAACATCTCACCACTCTCTCATTTGCTCTCTTTTACATTGCTTCACCACTCTCTTAACCTCTCTTTTTCTCTCCATATACTCTTCCCTCCTTGCATCACTTCTACTTTGTAAAACCTCTCATATGCTAACGTTTTCTCCCTTACTACTCTCTTTACATCATCATTCCACCAATCGCTCTTCTTCCCTCCCGCACCCACTCGTTTGTAACCACAAACTTCTGCTGAACACTCTAACACTACATTTTTAAATTTACCCCATACATCTTCGACCCCATTGCCTACACTCTCACTAGCCCATCTATCCTCCAATAGTTGTTTATATCTTACCCTAACTGCCTCCTCTTTTAGTTTATAAACCTTCACCTCTCTCTTACTTACTGTTTCTATTTTCCTTGTATCCCATCTACCTTTTACTCCCACTGTAGCTATAACTAAAAAGTGAGCTGATATTTCTGTGGCCCCTCTATAAACATGTACATCCTGAAGTCTACTCAACAGTCTTTTATCTACCAATACATAGTCCAACAAACTACTGTCATTATGCCCTACATCATATCTTGTATACTTATTTATCCTCTTTTTCTTAAAATATGTATTACCTATAACTAAACCCCTTTCTATACAAAGTTCAATCAAAGGGCTCCCATTATCATTTACACCTGGCACCCCAAACTTACCTACCACACCCTCTCTACATGTTTCTCCTACTTTAGCATTTAGGTCCCTTACCACAATTACTCTCTCACTTGGTTCAAAAGTTCCTATACATTCGCTTAACATCTCCCAAAATCTCTCTCTCTCCTCTACACTCCTCTCTTCTCCAGGTGCATACACGCTTATTATGACCCACTTTTCGCATCTGACCCTTATTTTAATCCACATAATCCTTGAATTTACACATTTATATTCCTCTTCTCCTTCCATAACTGATCCTTCAACATTATTGCTACCCTTCCTTAGCTCTAACTCTCTCAGATACTCCTGACTTAATCCCATTTATTTCTCCCCACTGAAACTCGCCTACCCAATTCAGCTTTGTTTCGCTTAGGGCCAGGACATCCAACTTCTTTTCATTCATAACATCAGCAATCATCTCTTTCTTATCATCCACTCATCCACGCACATTCAAAGAC